>CATIWJ010045648.1:0-12947 GCA_949640765.1 Croton laevigatus | reverse complement strand
ATGTCGTAGATAATATCTAAGGATCGTGTTAAATGCTCTTGTATTTCTTAGGCTTTCTTCTTTAATATCTGTTTGGAGAGCTTAACCGTTAGAGGATCCATACAGCTGACCCCAACTTGTTTGGGACTAAGGCTTGTTGTTGTTGTTGGATCCTTTTTAATTGTCTTTAATTTTAATTATCCAAATAATAAATATTTCATAAGTATTAATCACTAAATTTTTTTTCATATAATTTAATTAGACCCATTTTATAGTTGTTTTAGTTCCAATATTGTTATCAAATTAATTTAATTAAGTCCTTATAATTTTTAATCTTAATCTTAATTAAGATCTTCCACTAATAAATCCATAAAATATTTATTTTACAATATCTATCTCAAAAATCAGTTTCTAATATTTATTTTAGTTATATTAAATTTAATCTTAGCCTTTAATTAATTTATTGATACCCCAAAAATATTTAATTTCAAAATTAAACTTAATTTATATATTAATAAGATATTAGGACCTATTTGGAGAGAAAAGAAGTTTAAGGGTCAATATCGTATGAAAACAGGGGCGGAAGGGCGAGTTTGTAAGCGGACGGAAAATTTGATGACGGAACGGAGATTTTCGTGTGCAGGCGCTCTCTGCCGAGATGCTGCGGACGAGATCGAAACGACGAACGGCGTGGGTGTGCTGGCTCGCCGAACGACAGGTGCTCCGGGCTGCGGCTGAGGCTGAGGCGAGCTGGCAGGCAGACTAGGGCTAATCGGAATTTTTTTGTGTTTTCTCTCAATTTTTGATGTCTATCCGAAATTTTAGACACTCTAATGACTCCTCAGAGGTTATTGGTCATTTTATAGACTAGATTACATTATTAATTTTATAATTTAGCTTTTAATTATTTTAATTACTATTTACTTTTTGACAAATTCACTAAATATCAAATTAAATTTCATTTTTTTGTCTCCCACTTGCTTCCCATTATTTTCATCAATAATTCTACTTCAATCATGGTATGTGACAGATTTAAATTTTACTTGCATTAAAATTTAATTTAATCCATTTTTATCTACATTTTTCATTTAATTGTAAATTCTTCAAATTGTATCTTTAATATTTGATAAAAATGTCACAAATATTTATTTAAGTTTGTTTCTAAAAAAATCTGAATTTTAATTATAAATTTGACACTTAATTTTACTTGATTTACTTAAATTTTACTTAATTTTCAAGTTTAATTAAATTGATTTACCTTTGCTTACAAAGGTTTACAATTGCCTAATGATTTATTAAGGGTTTATTTTATTTTTATTATATTTATACTTGATTTAATATTTTACTATTTAACCCTGGTAAATTTTAAATTTACTATTTTACCGTATTTTACCTGGTATGGTAAAAATTAACCGATTTTCAAAATATAGCAAATTTATACTCAAAATAATCGTCACGAAGTCTAGATTACAAATTTAAGTATTTTAAAACTTAATTTCAAACTTATAATTTTTCAAGGATCAAAATGACTAAAATACCCTCAAAGTTGAAAAATATAATATTATACTTAAAATACTCATTTATTCAATCTAGTTATTTTCTAGACATTTAATTAAATAAATCTCTTTAAAATAATTCATAATTAAAATTTAATTTATTTTTCATTTAGTCTAATTTTATTAGTAAATTATAATTTAATCATTTTTCTTATTTATGTAATTCAAGAATTATTATTTTCCGGTTGTTACGTATATATGTATATATATACTCAAGGTATTTAACAATAAGAAAACATCACCAACATGCTATAATGGAATGCAGAATACCAAAAAAACATTAGAGGTGTTGTCCATTTGGTCTCACTGAAAACTCATCAGAGCAGTCACTGACGATCAATAGAAAACTCTAAAAATGGCGAAGCTGACAATCATCCACAACCACCAGAAAGTCTAGAAAGTGTCGATTCCAAATATGCCTTCGTTTTTTCTTGATTCTTCACTATTTGGTTGGAACGTGCCAAAACTCATTTGATAACCACAATTCGGCCACCAAAATGTCCTCTTCACCGATCGAGCCATACCCCATTTGGAAGTGCTCGACGAGATGATTTCAATGACACAAAAATTGATGCCAGGTAAATGAAGCCCGTCTAGTGGCTCCTAGCGTGATTGATCAGCATCCAATTTTATTTTTTTTTAAAATAAAGATCAAAATGGTTTTGTTTTTTTTTTTCAAAAAACAAAGATTAAAATTTTAAATATGCATCAAAATGCTATAATTTCAGAAATTAAGGTGAAAGCAGTGCCGGCTAAATGCACAAGCAACTAAAGCATTTGCTTGAGGCCTCAAATTTTAGCCTTAAAAATATTAATGGTATAATGATTTAATTAGATCCCAAAATTTAGCCTTAAATGAGATAATTATATAGTTATTAGACCCAAAATTTGATCTTAAAATTAGTTACTACTAATATTAATATATAATTAAAATATTCTTTCTGTATCCTAATAGTCTTTTTGTTTCAAAATTTTAAATCTATAATTTTTTCTCCAATTAATATGACTTATTTTGACTCCTATATATACTCTTCCGTTCCCAATTTCATTCTAGCGTTTTAACGTTCTAGTATTGTTTTTCCAATGGTAACGTTACGTTTCCTTGTATATAATTCAATATTTTTAATAAGTTCTTATAATTACATCTCAAAAAAATTATGAAAACTTTTTATTTATTTACTTTTAACGAAAGGCCTCATATTTCATTTTTGCTTCAGGCCCCATAAAACTTTGAGCCACCCATGGGTGAAAGTGCTATTGACTAATAGCAAAAGACAAACTCTAAAAGTGTACTATTGATTCTTTAGGCTCTGCTATGATTCAAGCCAGGTTAACTCTAGTCTACAATTTGAGCTCATTATCTTGAGTTATTTTTTCCATTTTTCTCTCTGGCCTTTTTTCAAATAATTTATGCAAATGAATGTAGCCCCATGCTTGCTACAATAATTCAGCACAACATTCTTCTTGTTATTATGTTGAGGATACAAACTTTTCCATTAATTTATTAGATATCGTAGGTGGTGGGGTGGGGAGCAGCCAGATTGAAGGTAGCAAGGTGCATGAATGGAGTATTACTTTTGTATTTTCTTTTTCAAAACCATAATAAAATCATTGCTAAAGATTACGTGAGTTAATATTATTTTGTATTATTGATTATATAAACTAAGAAGACCAAATCACTACCTTTAAATTATTCGAATTATAATACACAGTGGTTTTTATCATACTTCATTTTTTTAAAAACAAAATAAACATTACCTCTAATATACAGAATACATGTTTTATCATGAAAAAACTTTAGAAGTGAGGAGTATGTTGAAACAAATGAACTTCTACATCAATAGAGTGGTCATGGCTAGCAAGCCAATCCGCACAAATAGGTTTAGCAATGGGTCGGCTAATTTTGAACATTCATATTGTCTGTCCCGTTTTTATCTGTTGGGTAGTTAAAAATGGGCAATGGGTCGGGTCGGGTATTTATTTTCCACTACCCATTGCGGGTCAAGTAATAAAGGAGTGGATACCCATATAACCTTTTTTTTTTTTTTTTTTTAAACATATGTATATATATGCAAAATGAGGCTTAAATATGTGGGTTTTTAATTAAATTCTCTCAATGTTTCGTTGCATTACTATAGAATCATTACTAGATAGTTAAAAATAATTTTATACATATTTTCTATTTAAGTTAATTTAAAAAATAAAATAATTAAACTTTATTATATATAATTTTTATTTTATACATACTAATAGAATTTTTTTAATATTTGTAAACTTTCAATTTTTTCATTTTTTATTTATATTGTTATTATTAGAACATTATTATTATGTGATAATTTAGGTTTTTAAATTAGTTTCAAATAATTTTTATTAATTATAATATTTTATGAAATTATTAAAAAATTAAATAATAACTCGCGGGTACCCATTACCCGTTACGAGTCGAGTCGGGTCAGGACAAAGTAGGTAGTGAAAGTTGTAAATAATTTAGGTTTTAAATCAATTTCAAATAATTTTTATTAATTATAATATTTTATGAAATTATTAAAAAAATTAAATAATAACTCGTGGGTACCCATTACACATTACGAGTTGGGACGAAGCAGGTAGTGAAAGTTGTAAATTTTGCGAGTGGAGTGGATAGTTAAAAATAAAAAACGGGGCAAGGCGGGTAGTAGAGAAATGTGTGGGTACCTGCCTCGCCACCATCCTACTCATAAATGTTTGTTTTATCATATTTCTTTGGACAATATTTGATTTATTTTTTATTTAATAATTAATTTTAATATATTATTTATTATATTTAAATAATAGGTAACACATTTTTATTTTTACTCTAATTTATGTTTAGTTATTTCTTTCACTTTATTTTTATTTTTTTATTATATAGTAGTAATATAATAAATTACATAATTTATATTTAGTGATTGTTTCTTTCACTTTACTTTTTTACTATTTTTATTATACAGTAATAATATAACAAAATACATATATTTTAACATACATGCTTGGTGCGATTTTCGACTACTTAAAATAAAACTCACATTTTGCGTTTTTCAAAGAAGAAAAGGCATAATATTTGTGCATTCAAAGTAATAATATTAGGCCAAGAAATGATGAATATCCAAAGATTGACGGATAACCACACAACTGGATGGTACATATAATCCCAATCCCAATCCCACTCCACCATTGGGAGATATACTTTAGCTGCTATGATATGAGTTTAATGGTTCTTTGCTTCATTTAGTTTGACTAGCCCTTTACGTCTATTTTCTTTAAGAATTAATTTATTTACTTTCCGCTAAGATCAAAAATTAATATTTGCTAATTACACTTTGGAATGTTCCTCTCATCTTTTGAGGTTAATGCCTAATTAACTTTTCTTCTTTCGGCTCTAAAGAATTTGTTGGGTAATTTTATGGAACAAAAGGGTTTATATACGTACTTTTAATTTCTCTTTTTTTACTTTCTCCTTCTTCCTAAAGCAATATTATTTTTTAATCAAACAATTAGTCTTTTGTGGAGGAGCATATAGTTCCTTTTAAAAGGCTAATTTGTAATAATGCAGCCTTTTTCTGCCAATACATCTCAATTATTAGAGTAGTAACATTCATATTGATGCAACATTTTTAAAAGTTTTATGAGCAATAACCAAAATTATAAATTTTTTTTTAAACCGAAAATAAAAATAACTTATGTTGAATGGCTCAAAATGAGTCGGATTATTTAATAAATTAATAATCAATAGGATTGAATTTCTTTCCTACACAACCATAACAACAATTGAGGCTAATCCACTTAATTATAACCATGCGTTACTATACTTGACAATCGACTATTTTTTTACAAGTATCTAAATACTTTTTTTTTATATAAAAGATATTTTATTGATATTTCAAACCATTATAGCCAAGTCAAGCTCATGGAGAGCATCAAACACCCAACTCAAACTATCATCTCCAATACTACATCACAACACCAAATGGAAGGGCTACCACCGGTTAAAAAAAAAAACACTAGCAATAACCTTCAAAAGAGCCACAATGGAGATTCCAGTTTGTTGTAGAGAGAGAAAGAGGTATATGTATATACTCTTTCCACACATTTGGATGTAATAATTTAATAGGGGGTAAAATTAACAATCAAATAGTATATTAAAAGTAAAGCTGGAGGGTGCAAACCGTAAAAAAATGCGGCCCTAAATTGCTTTTTTTTTTTAACTATTCCAAATTAAATGTTAAATTATATTTACTTATTCCCGAAATTAATTTTAGCAGGTTTCAGTTTACAGAATTTAACTATATACTATAAATTTTACATAAAATAATGAGAACCATTGAAAATTAACAATTATGTAAAATTTATAATGCAGATTCAAATTCTACAAATTATGATCTACTGTAATTGATCTAAAAAATGAATAGAAAATTTAACATTTGATTTGAAAATAAAATTAAAAATATATATACACATGCACCAAAGTGGGTTGCCGCAACTTGGTGCGAGCCGCACCCAATCAAAGCTCATGCATTGATATGCTTTTGATGCATCTTATGTTGAATTATATTATTTTTAAAAAAATTGATATTTCTACAATATAAAAAAACCACAAACACGCCCAATGTTGTGGCTTCTATAAATTAAGTTTTTATGGATTGGCATAAGTTTTTTTTTTTTTGGCATTTTGACTTTAAAACTAAGAAAAGAATAAGTTGTGGGTTTGACCTTTGGAATTCAAAGCATTTATACATTAAATGGAGAAGAGACAGGTCGGGAGTCAAATTTAAGATAATAATAATAGTAGTTAAAAAATAAAAATAGAGATAGACTCTAACAATATTTTTAAGTGTTAATTAAGAAGGTAACATGAACGTTCCTAAGCCTAATAAGTTGTAGGAAGGAGTTGTACTCTTCACCTCTCTATTTACAAAGTCAAACATTAGAATTTCTTGTAAGATCCATTTTTAAAAAAAAAATAAAGATTCAATTTGTCTCTTAAATTTATCCTGAATATTTAAATTTGGACAATTAATTCCATTTGACAATTTATTATTTTAAGCAATACTTTGATTCATTTCATAATATATTCTAATGATTCACGCTATATTACAGTATATATGAAAAATCTTTAAGTAATTCAGTAAGAATACAGCATATTCAGGCATTGAGAAAACATAAATACAAAACTTAAAAATAAATGAAAAATCTTTAAGTAATTCAGTAAGTATATAATACAGCATATGCACGCATTGATATATTCCAATAAATTTTTAAGATCAGTGGCGGACCCAGAAAATATATACAGATGGGCGAAATTAAATTAATATAATAACTAAAAAAATATATTGATAAATTTTGAATGTTTATAATTACAATGCAACTCGACGATTTTTCATATTCTGAAATCGTCGCATATTCAATACTAAAAAAGTCTAGCATACATCTACATATAAAATTAAAATTGAAAAAAAAATCATATTTCAACTAAATTTATCATAAATATCTAATTATTAATATATCATAATCATATTCAAAATTAAACAAACAAAAAAAAATTCAAATTAATAAAAAAATAATTAAACATTAGTTTTAGAATTTAATTTTGTAATTAAATTAATCAAAATAAAAAACTGAATTCTATGAAATTAGAAAGTGAGATACAAATTTAAACTGAGTTTAAAGGGAATAAAGTTGAAATTAGAAAATAAATGATGTCAAAATCAAATTTAATAACACCAAAAACTACCATAATTGTTTTTTTTTTTTTTTTTGAAATCGTGCAGACAATATCAAATGCACAGCTTTTTTTTTTTTTTTTTGCTTTTTAGATAGCTACAGTGCAAAAGTATAGGACAAATTTCTAAATTGGAGGGGAGTAGTGTGTTGCAGCTGCCAACTATTTATTTGTGCATTTTATCAGTTACATCTTTATGTTATATATATGGTTTGTATTATCTAAGTCCACTTAGCTAAAAGCAATATATTATTTAAATTTTTTTGGGATATATGTGTAAACAGCCACAAAAAATAAAAAAACAAGCAAAAGAGCTAAAACGAACAAAATAATAGAAAATAAAGCAAATCAGAGCTTTTAAGGGCCATACTTGAAAGTAATATGCAACAAAAGACTTTTTTTTTGCTACAAGTTCACTGAGGGTATATGATGAGTTTATTTTGAGTATATAATAAATTTATTATGAGTATATGATGAGGGTGGGCTCAAGCCCACACTTGTCATTACTTAAGTCCACCAGGTTTTATTCATTTTGATTAATAAAGTGTTGGTTATGGATGAGATGACATGTTTTATGATGAAAGATGGATGAAAGCATGTTTAGATGTATGGTTTAGGTTTGGCTTGGATGTGATGATAATTAGAAACATGTTTTAGGGGCTGATTTTTAATTAGCAACATATTAAGGGCTTGTTGGGTAAATAGATGAATGTTTATGTGAATTTTGGATAAAAAGGGGTATTTTGAGGGTAGAGAGTAATTAATAGGGACTTTTATGTAACTTTTTATCTAAAATGAGAAGAAAGATATTTTTACTTTTATGCACTTTTAATTATATTTAAAATGTGAATGATGAATGAATGGTTAAATATGAAACCTGCTGTTAATTTCCAGATTAGGATTAATCGTGCCTTAGTTCCACTTAAATAAATTGGTTTAACTTAATAATTAGGAAATAAAATGAACAATTAGAGGCTAGTATCCTCCAACGTTAATTAGGTGTAACCTAATTTAGAGTACTTTATCCTTTTATTCGGAATCTCTAGTTCGTAATAGTGTTTAGTAATTAAATATGGAGTCAAATATAATTTTAAAAGAAATTAGAATTGGTTCTCAAATGATAGTGACTCTAAAATCGACATAAATGGCACGCACTAAACCAAAATAAATTTTATCACATTGAAATCAAATTGAAATCCAAAAATCCGGATAGTCATCTCTAATCAAATGATTGAATCATCACTAAATCCTTCAATTTTCGAGCCGTCCACCAATTTTTTAAGTGGTTGTAGCCTTTGGTCAATGTAAAGGTGTAAAACTTAAACCCTTAATTTATTTTCAACTTAATATATAAATTGACACCTAATGTTTACTTTTATACAATTTAACATTTCACGTGAAGGATATGCACATTTTAAGGGTGAAAATGCAATTTTCCGGAAGGATCAAGGTACCATTTTGGAATCAAACCCAAACCTCATTTTCAAATTCTGGCACTGATCGAAATAAATGAGAATATGAAATTAAAGTACTCAACGAGAGCAACCTAGCCATAGTCTTATTTTCCCGTTCATATGACGGAAGGGCTCGAAAAATCAACTGAAATATTTGGCTACCAAAACTTTTGATGAGTTTTGAGTGCTTTCCGATGATGCTTTGGGGGAACTAAGGTATCATGGGACTCCCATGATGAAGGTTAGCCAAAGGTGGTCATGGGTTTGGTTGGCTAAGTGAGAAAGAAGATAACAAATTTGATAAAAATTTCAAGCGCGTGTGTTTAAAACAAACAATGAAATGTTAATATGTTAAAAGAATATATATATATATATTCTTTTGCCCTAAGGGAGGTGCAAATTATATATTAAGCCATTTATTTTCCTCTTCCCTTCTTTTCCAATATGTTATTTTGCTCGATGTTACTGAGTTTTTTATTTGATTTACTTTTTTTTGGTGGAAAACAAAGAAAATGACTTATCTTGTCCCTAGTCTTGGTTGAGCATGGATGGAGCCACATTGGCTCCCAAAGGGGCAATGGGCCGTCAACATTTAAAAAAAAAAAAAAATTGCATATAAGTACATAACAAAAATCAATAAGTTGTATGTTGGTAAGTTTCGTAGATTTCAATCTAGTAGACTTGAATTCAATCTAGTATGTGTGTTAGATTTTTTTTTCTCTCTTTTTTTTTCCTTCTTTCCTAAAATTTGGAGAAATTTGTGGGACTCAAATCCCTACTTAAAGCTTGGAAAAGTTTCCTTTCGCCTCTAAACTACATAAGCTAATTGTTCTAATTATAATCTACAAGTATTTTCTTATAAATTTGGGCCCC
Organism: Croton laevigatus; assembly: GCA_949640765.1. Classification (NCBI taxonomy): domain Eukaryota; kingdom Viridiplantae; phylum Streptophyta; class Magnoliopsida; order Malpighiales; family Euphorbiaceae; genus Croton; species Croton laevigatus. The sequence continues at coordinate 3,348 of CATIWJ010045648.1, read as the reverse complement.
ATTTACCAACAGTCTGGCTTCATCATTGTGGTTGATTTTTTGATTTGTTTAACCTCTGAAACTATTTTATGTTTATTTTGTTCTTTTCGTTTCTGGCGTAAAATTTAATCTTTACTTCTAAAATTAGTGGATCTATCACTTATGATACAGTATCACCCTTTCAATTTGCAATCGAAAATGGAGCTCATTTCAATTTGTAATGCACTTAATGCTCCTTTTTTTTTTTTCACTAAAAAGCAAAATCCAAATGGCAGGCTGAAGCAAAATTTCCATTCAAATCCAAGCATTTCTCAGTCTTTCTCTGACGCCCATTGCAAGCAACATGCAAAGTAAAAACGGCCAACTGCAACTGGACCATCAGAATAAAATTCACTCTTTCACGAAATCATCGTTTTTAACTCTTTGGATTCAATAAAGTCCAGAGTAGACAAGACCCTTGAGAATCAAGGTCAGCATTGATTGCACTTAACTTTATGTGGTTTTATTTATGTAGGACACCTCCCCTAAATTGACCTACTAGGAGGTCCTACGAGAGGGTGCTGTCCAAAAGTAGCCTTTGAGAGAAGGTCGTTTGATTGAGCTTGGCTAAGCTCTTGCCCAAGTTCGCCAATTGGTTGTCCATGCCCAAGGCTTAGAGAAAGGCCACTCTCCTTAGCAAAGGTTGCATTACCTAATAGAGGTCACCTTGGGTTACCTCTGCCTCTGCCTCTACCTCTACCTTCACCAAGAATCGTGACCTCCCAAGAGGACTAGGTGGCACACTTAGGCCTAAGGAGGTCGCCCTTTAGTCCAAGGTCTGGGAGAGGTCGCCCTCTCTCAGGGTCAGGATCGTCCAAGCTTCCTTCTCTAATCCAGTAGGGGAGGTTGCCCAAAATTTGGTATGTAGTGAACCCCGAGAATTTAGGGGCCTCATCAGGGTCCAACGGGCTACGAGGTCTTAGGGATCTCACCGCCTCAGCGTGAGATTTTCCATACATATGGCCTTCAATGGACATGGAAAATCTTTAATCACTTTTCAGACTTTCAATTTACTTATCACATTTCGCTCGATTAGGGTTCTACCGGGTGAATCTAACAAGAATCTTCACTAATTCTCAAGTATTTACTTTTTTCTGTTTCCATGGTTTTGGTGCTTTTATAGGGAAATAGGAGAAGTTGAAATATAGCTTGCGGGAAGCAGAGGATGACTTTGTTAAAGTACTAGCAGGTTTGTATAGGTTATCTAGATTAAAGTTTAAAACATTTCTTGACATTCGACAATTCCTATTTTATTTCTTGTACTTGTTTGTCATAGGAGGATATTTGATTTCTATTTTATCTAATTTGTGAAATATTGGGAATTAGGAGTGAGGATTGTTAATTCAAAATTGACACATTTAGATACTAGATGCTTTGGTATTAGAAACTTCCTTTTTCACATATTTGATCATTACAGTTGATCAATTGAATGTTTCTTTCCCGTTTACCCATATGATAGAAAATATGCTATAAGCTTTTCAAATTGTTGTTGTGATCACCTAGAAAGATTGAGCTTCTCTAAAGCTGTGGGAGAGTTAATTTTTAGAGAATATGTTTGAATAATTGATCAAAAATATTCTCATGTTTTGACAAAATTGTATATTGTTATGATGGTATTATCTTTACCCACGTTTCATATGTATATGAGGTTGTGTTAGTGTTTATATACATACACTGATGCGGTAATGTTTTGTAGTATGAGTAGCACGAGGTACTACTCTTCCACTTTTTCTATTTTTTTTTTCTAACTTTTTTTTTAAAAAAATTGAATTACGGATTGTCTATACCGAGTTTCCAGATCAATTTCAGTTCATCACAGTTTGCAGATTTTGACTCTATATTATAATTTAAATATAAAATTGTTTAGAATATTGAATTTGCAATCACGTTAATTTATAATAGAAGTCAAAATCTGCAAAGTGTGACTCATTGAAATTGATCTCAAATATTAGTATAGCAAATTTGTCACTTAATTTTAAAAAAATAAAAAATTAAAAAAATGAGAGTAGCATAAAGATATAATTGTAACTTAGGCTTGTATTAATTATTGATTGAAAATGGCTGTATATATACAAGAAACAACAAGAAACTAGGAGGTAAACTAGCTTACAGTTACAACAGAAATGATGAGCTGCCAAGACAGAGAATAGGCATAAAATCAGCTATCAATTTAAATTGAAATAGTGAATTGTTATTCCTTAGCCTTATCCTTGAAACGCCCCCGCAAGATGGAGGATTCATCGGAGACTCCAATCTTGGAGCGAAAATAGAGAAATTGACTGCGGGCCAATGGCTTAGTAAGCATGTCAGCCACTTGATCTTTGGTGCTAATATGCATAACACGTAATAAACCTTCAGAAACTCGTTCACGGACAAAATGATAGTCAAGAGCCAAATGCTTCATGCGAGAATGATAAATAGGATTTGCACATAAGTAAGTTGCTTCTGTATTATCACAAAATAAGCTTGGAGGTTGTTGCAGTGAAATGCCCAATTCAGTTAATAAGTTTTGAACCCATATAACTTCAGCTGCTGCATTGGCTAAGGCTTTGTATTCTGCTTCGGTGGATGAGCGAGAGACAGATTTTTGACGAGCAAAGCGCCAGGAGATAATATTAGAACCCAAGTACAAGACATAGGCAGTAGTAGAGCACCCATTATCCTTAACCCCTCCCCAATCTGAATCAGAAAATGCTGTAAGAGATAGTGGACAGTCTCGTTTGAGAAACAACCCATGATGAATGGAACCTTTTAAATATCGAAGCGCCCGTTTAACAGCCTGCAGATGTAGCTGGGTAGGAGCATGCATAAATTACGACAGTTTATTAACAGCAAAAGAAACATTAGGACGAGTAATGGCTAAGTATTGTAACGACCCAACCAAACTACGATAAGAAGTTGCATCAACTTTGGGAGAGCCATCAACAAGAGAATAGGATTCTGAGGAACTGAGAGGTGTTGCAACATCTTTTGCACTAGCCATATTGAACTTACAGAGTAAATCAGTGATATGTCTGTGTTGGGAGAGGAACAGACCCGAGGGAGTAGAGATGACTTCAACACCTAAAAAATGATGCAAAGTACCCAAATCCTTGATTGAAAAACGGGTGGCTAGCCTGTGAACAAAGTCATCCAAGAATTGTGTATTGTTGCCGGTGAGAACAATATCATCAACGTAAACCAAGAAATAAGCAGAGATACCATTATGAGCATAAATGAACAAGGAAGCATCAGCTAGTGATTTGCGAAAACTAGAAGTTAATAAAAAAATTTTCAACTCAGTATACCAAGCACGCGGAGCCTGTTTGAGACCATAGAGTGCCTTTCGAA
>CATIWJ010045617.1:0-11978 GCA_949640765.1 Croton laevigatus | reverse complement strand
ATGAAAGTATATCATAAAGTACATATACTTGAGAAACATAACTATAATTATTGGAAATATTTTTAGAGCAAACTTAGCTAAAGCTTGTGACTTGAACCATAGAGACCCAAAAGGTTTAAGTAGCATATGCAACTGGTGCTAGCCTAGGGCTAACCATGGCAGCAAGTGGCACTGCCTTTTGCAATGCAAGTCCAAAAGCCTCATCCATATTAAGTTCATTGAGTCCATTAGGCAATTTCCAATCAAAAGAGTGCACTAAAGTCCCTAAAATGTACTCAACTAGCACGATTCCCATCCTAGTTCCTGCACAAATTCTTCTTCCAGCACCAAATGGAATTAATTCGAAATCGTTCCCTCGCGGATCAATTTTTTTGTATTTTTCGGTTAAGAACCTTTCAGGAGTAAAATCCAAGGGATTGTCCCAAACATTGGGGTCCCGACCTATTGCCCAAATGTTAACACTAAGTCTAGTATCTTTGGGAATATAGTAACCATTCACTTCACATGCTTGCGTTGAAACTCTAGGAAGGTTCAATGGTGTGGAAGGGTGTTTTCGGAATGTTTCTTTGCATATTGCCTGTAAATATGGAAGTTTTGGTATGTCGGATTCTTCGAGCCGCCGGTTCCGGCCGATCACTTGATCCATCTCAGCATGAGCACGTTTCATTATGTTTGGATTTTTCAACATTTCAGCAAGTGACCATTCAATTATACTTGATGAAGTATCAGTACCTGCAGTGAATAGATTCTGGAAAAAAAACTATAAATTAGGCAATTCAAAAAATATTAAGTAAAGAAAGTCAGAAAATAATTAATACTCATTATACTTTTTACTCTAAAAAAATTACTATTATACTTACAATAATTGAACCCACTAAAACACTTCCTAATTTAAGCAACTAATCAAGCCCAGGACTTAATAGTACAGAAAAGCATAAAATAATTTAATCTTTAGAGGGACAATAGACCCCAAAAGGGAGACAGAATAGAATAAAAGAATGAGTTGATGTAATAATATTATTAAAAATGCATGTTTCAACCGCTGTATTGTATTTTGTATGAAGAAATATAATGATAAACTACACATATTTCCATAAAATCACAATATTTTTACCCATAATAAAACAACAATTTAATCGTTAAAATATGTACTTTTATATAAAAACGTTCTTATGGTAGATGAACCCGAAGTAAAAGAGAAATTAAGGGAGTGTACATTACCAAAAGAAGAGCTTTAACATTAGAGACACTGAGCCTTTCCCCATCAGAATTTTCTCTGTTAGCCATAATAACATCAAGAAAATCAGGCTTTCCTTTACGTAAATGAGCAGTAGCCATATGTTCCTCAATCATTTTGGTCAATAAAACATCAAATTTCTTATGCAATTTCTTCATTCCTTTTTCAATCCCTTGTAAATCCATCCAAGCAATAGAAGGTATAAAATCACCAATATTAAAATACCCAGCAGAAGTCATTAACTCCACAACCATATCCTTAAACTCGTTAGACTCACTACCTTTCGTAACAAAAACCCTTCGACTCAATATTATTTGACCAATCATATTAGCCATTGCATAAGTTAACATTTCAGGAACCACTACTGCTTCATTTCTTTGGCTAGCTTCACACATGGCTCGAACCATATGTCCTAATTCTTGACTCCTTACATTTGACCAATCATCTAATGCTTTACCTCCTAACATATGAAGATTACTTAACTTACGTAAAAGTTTCCATCTAGGACCATAATCTGCAAACACCATATCTTGTGCATTATAAGCTAGATGGGTTGCTCCGGCATTCGGTGGCCGGTTGGAGAAATTTAAGTCTAGGGTTTTCAAGAATGCCTTAGCTGATTCTGGCGTTGATGCCACGACCATATTGCACGTACCCATTTTTAAGTACATGACTTCACCATATTTTTTGGACAATTTGGCTAAGGAAACATGTGGCATAGTACCAAGAAGAGGAAGGGCCCCTATAACCGGCCAGCCTTTGGGACCTGGCGGAAGGCGGCAGCGGTGGGCTTTTGGCAGAAGTTGTTGGATAAAGATTTTGGTAATGAAGAAAAGAATGGCTGAAATTAATAGGTCTTGAAGAAAATAGAGTGTATGAATTGCCATGTTTGATGTGTGTGTGTGTGGAGTTGCACTTATGAGGGTGAGATTTTATAGTTGAGTTATAGTAATAATGGTTAGGTTAGGTTAGGTTAGAGCACGTGGCATTCGGCTTCCGGTCAACGCTGCCAAACCAAAAATTTACAATGCCATTTATAATGCAGTACTACCACAGTTTTTCTCATATCTTCAAATTCACTATTTCACCAATACCAATACAAATCCATTTTTTACCGATACCAATACAGAAATAATAATAAACAATTATTAACCCTTTAAAAACTTACTTTTTCACCAATACCAATAAAAAATAATAATAAACAATTACAAAACTTACTATAAATGGAAATGTAAACAACTCAAAAAAACACTCTAAAACAGAAATGTAAACATATCATAAAAACGGAGGTAGTATTATTTATAAATAAAAAATTCATTAGGGGTGAGATCATATTTTTATTAAAAATTACATAATGCAGTATTATTATATAAGGGTTCATATTTTTCCAATATTTGAGGAAAATTTTATTTAGTATGAACCCAATTCAACCCAACTCTCTACGGGATTAATTATTTATTAAGTGATTTTGATATGAATATGGGTATTAAATTTTCAATTCAAGGTGAGTTTTGGCTGAGTATTATTGATTTTTTTAAAAACTATATTAATTTGTATTATTGATACATAATAATAATAATAATAATAATAATAATAATAATAATAATAATTAATTTAGAAAATTTAACGACAAATGCTTTTGTACACATTTTTTTGCTTGGATAGGGAGTTTAATATTTTGGGTATCATTCTCATGAAGCAAAACAGTAATGAGGGTCTAGCCTAGAATTTGTGAGGTGTGTTGTTACCTGTTGGTCACGAATTGAATTCCTATCTAGACATGTTTTGATAGAAAATGGGCACCCCTATTGTGTTGCATATGGATTAAATTCTTTCATTGAATTTAAAAAAATATATATATATATATTTAGGGGTTGTTTGGTACTACTTTTTGTTTTTTATTTTCTGTTTATAGAAAACAAAAAATAATTTTTCATTTTTCATCTTTTGTTTTTCTAAAACCGTTTTTTTATCCTCCCACTTACTATTTTCATTTGTTTTAATATATATATATAATATTTAAAATAAAAATTTTAACTTTTTTAATATATATTTGAATTAAAGTATTAAATGAGTTAATATTTATTATTTTAAAAATATAATTTAAAATATTCATAAATAAATTATATATAAAGAAGAATTTAAGTTAAATAAAAATATAGTATAAAATTTTTTTATATTTATTGGCTGTTAATAAAATATATTTTAATTTAAAATTATTAAAATTTTATCTAAAAGAATTATTTTTATTTTATAGGAAAAAATTGAAACATAAAAGTGAAAACTTGATTTTGTAGTTTCTAAAAGTCAAAGGAATCCAGGATAATCAACATTCTCTGGAGAAAGTTTGAGACGTTAATAATTAATTAAATATCAAATATACAAAGGAAAAAAATACCTAAATAATTTGAAAATCAATTATTTCTTCTTAGGTAGTTACAAAAGCAAAAATGATAAAGTTCAATACTTTTATATATTTTATAGATAAATAGAATCTTTCAAACGTGCTATCTACTGTTCTTGGAATCAATGGACAGAAAGAATAATAGATTTTTCAAATTTGTTATCTTTGTTGGCAGAGTTTTTAATAATAATGCTATCTACTACTATTCTTTGAATGAAAGGTTTTGGCCTTTTGGTGTATATTTATAGGGCCCGGCTATGGTACTCGGCACCCCTTTTTTTTTTTTTTGAATGGTAGATTGTCTGTATTGGGATTCGAGATCAGTTTCAATGAGTTACGGTTCACAGAAATTATAAATTTTTTCTGACTGCATTTCAACGGTCTCGATTATTTCACATTTAATTTAGAACACAGAGTCTGATTCTTCGAACTGTGTCTCACTGAAACTGATCTCGGCTCCCAGTACAAACAATCTACCATTCAAAAAAATTAAAAAAAAATTAAAAAAATAAAAAAAGGGTGCCGAGTACCATAGAATTACCCATATTTATATTAGTAGTACAATTTAACAACCGCCTGAACTTCCTCATGGAAAATTACTCACTGTTTCAACCAAGTCTTTCGAAAAAATTGTCAATTCCAAAAAAATTGTATATTAAAAATTGTTGTATTGTGTCGATCAGGGTGTGAACTTTTTTCATCCCATTCATCATAAAAGTTGTAAGATGTAAAAGTTTCGAATTCAATTTCTATCAATCACATTGTTAATACTTATTTTGTGCGTAGGAGAGGGTTGCCATTGCTGTGTAGCTCACAATATTACTCGGTCTGTTAATGACCTTATTTATGTTCAAAAAAAAAGTTATCATATTCTGAATTGAGAAAATTGGATTGGAAATGTCCAATCGCCCCCTCAATAAGTCTCTACAGTACTTAAATCTAAATTAGGTACCGCACATAGTTTAGTATCTGGAAATTTGGTGGATTTCAAAAAAGGAGAAGAAAAATTTCCTATTTTGAATTTTTACAAGGAAAATTTACAAAAACCTCTTTAAATTTTAATAAAAACTACAAAAATTTCTCTATGGTTTTTTAAGCAAACAAGTTTATCTCTACGTTTTAAATTCGTTGGACAATTTGATCATTCTATCTATTTTTATATTAAAGTAATGGTATAATGACCAAAATATAATTTTGTAGGCCATTTGGAAAAAGCTTAAGGGACTCTTCCTGATATTTTATCTTTTTCAACCTTATTCCAGCCACCTGCAAATAATGACATAATTTCTTAGGTTTCATCATCATAAAAATCTTCAAATGACGGGTGGCTAGCTTTTATGTGCAATAAAGAAGATACATGTGACAGTAAATTTCAATAATAATTAATAAAAATTTACAATAAAATTTAATATAAATCAATAAAAAAAATTCAATAAAATAAAAATTTGTAATAGAGTTCAATATAAATTAATAAAAAAAAAATTTACAAAAATCTCATTAGGTTTTATCGTATTCTATAATTTTCTCCATATCTTTTTTTTAGTGGACAAAATTATCCTCGGGATTTTATTCTATTTGACGAATATACCATTTTGTCTATTTTTCTGTTAAATAACTGTAGAATTACCAAAATGTAATTTTATGGACCATTTTGATAAAAACAAGCAATGGATGACTATTTTATTATGTATTTCTCAATTCTTTACATATAGAAATGTGGTAAGTTTTCAATTTTTTTTTATTATTATTTATATATAACTTAAGCACAGTATTCATATTTTATAACTAACTTAAACATATTTTAATCTACCTAATCCAATCTATCAAACTAAATAAAAAAAAAGACATCTCGGACATGTTATTGAAATATAAAGAAATGAAAAAAATGGAGGTAGTATATTATACAAACAGTTCTAGCATCTATGTTAAAAAAAAAAGGAAAATAATGAAATTAAAAATTGAAACTAAACAATGCTTTTTTTTTGAAAGAGTAAACTTAAACAATGTTTGACGAAGACGAATTAAAAGCCATTCTCCACTGAAACTGCATTTGTCATTCAAAAGGCAAAACCAAAAATAAACAGTAGTATCACTTACCCTATCCTCGTACTGCTTCATCAACAGAAATAATGATCAAACACAAATTATCATCAGTTGATGATCAACTTCAACAGGGCACATCCTACCACCAAATCAAATCAATAATTTCAATGTTAGATTAGTACTTGAAGGTGCAACCCTAGAAGAAAATACGCAAGGACTGATTGCATGGTTGCTGGAAAATTTCCTTCTAGACAGCTAGATTCCAGAGCGTTTTGAAACACTAGTTCAGTCTGGTATTTTACAGACTTTGGTTATGCTTTGTAAGACAGATGAAAATGTTTACGAAGAGAATTGTATCAATTTGACTTTATATCTGCTGTAACTAATTACTGCACCTAATCTTACTACCCGCTTTGACGAGCACACCTTTGTCATTTTACAACTCTGTCTAAGGTCCAAATTTTTTCCCCAAGATGATCTTTACATCCTATCAGTTCGTGCTTTAAGAGATTTAGCTGATAAGCGAGATTATGAGCTGCGTTTTAAGTTCCAAATGAACATAATGTCACATATTCCACCAATTGTTTTAGATTTGCCATACAGGTTGCTTCGGGATTTACATTGGTTAGCCACATCACCTTCAAGGGAAGAGAACATACTACTTTTTTTTTTTAAAATGAGGGTGCGCTCAAGCTCATACTTAGTTTGAGCCCAATCCGACCTGGACTTATATCACAAAGTCCACCCTTGGACTTTGTTTTTGTTTATTTTTTTTTTATATTTTTTAATTTTATTTTTTTTAAAAAATAATTATAAATTGACTGTATTCAGTTTCAAAATCAATAGTTCTAATTATTTTATGTGATATTTATGATACAGAGTTAAATCTATAAACTGTGAGTATCTAAAATTGATCTCGATATTAAATATAAACATTCAAATGATTTGATTGGAAAAAAAATTATAAAAAATAAAAAAAAATCATCTGTATATAATAACGTTCGCATGGTAATACTATCTCTGTTTTTATGATATGTTTACATTTTTGTTTTTGGGTTTTTTTTTTTTGAGTTGTTTATATTACTATTTATAGTAAGTTTTGTAATTGTTTATTATTATTTTTTTATTGGTATTGGTAAAAAAATAAATTTTTAAAAGATTAGTAATTATTTATTATTATTTCTGTATTGGTATTGGTGAAAAATGAGTTTATATTTATATTAGTAAAATAATAAATATAAAGATGCGAGAAAAACAGCACATGAAAATTTAATCACTGTTTTCTAACCACCAACTACGAAAAACTTGTCAATTCCATAAAAAAATATATTAAAAGTTGTCCAATCCAACTCATGACTATGGATAAGGCATTAAATCTCTCAAGTTGTCCAATCCAACTCATGACTATAGATAAGGCATTAAATCTCTCAAGTGTGTTAAGAGGAATAATTATATAATGTATCCATAGGTAATTGAAATTAATGACAAATTGATTAATTTTATTGGTTCGTTACGGCACGTCAGCGGATGACGTGCCGTCACTGTTCCATTATATAATTATTCGTGTTAAGAGTTTGAATTTTAACATTATGATGAAAATTTACTCACTGTTTTCTAACCAACAACTACGAAAAACTTGTCAATTCCATAAAAAAATATATTAAAAGTTGTCCAATCCAACTCATGACTATGGATATGGCATTAAATCTCTCAAGTTGTCCAATCCAACTAATGACTATAGATAAGGCATTAAATCTCTCAAGTCAATTAAGAGTTTGAATTTTAACATTATAAATAGATAAAATTAAATTAGGAGGGTCGCTTTTTTAATAGAGCTTTACCCGTAATTTGATGTCTAAAAATTAGCTAGGTAGGCTTTTAAAAACAAATAAAAATAAAAAATTATCGTATCCAAAATTTTATAAATATGCATATTTATTTTTATATATAAGTTAATTTATATATTTATTAATATCGTTAATAGAAAATATGTGTATTTATTATTGTAAATAAATGTATTTACCTATATCATAATAATAAATTTAGGACAAAAAATGACATTTACCTAATTTACCTAATATTTCATTTCAAGCTCAATGATATGTTGTGATAATAAAGCAAAAAAATATATTTTTTAAGTTGCTCCATTATTAAAATTATTTAACTAACACACTTTTTTTGGAAGTTCACCTAATTTTTTAGACTTTACTTTCACTAATTCGGATTCGATCTAGGTCACATATCTACTAGTGGTAGATGGGTCTCGCCATAAAAATAGGTGCATACACTAGATCTGAAATCCAAATCCTATTCAAATAAATTTATACGGCTTATCACATGGAGCAATCCGATTGGTGGTCTTACTTTTTTTTAATGAAAGGTCACACTTTCCTTTTAAGGACAGTTTTTTTTTTAAAATTTTTTAAGAGAGTTTTTTTTGGTTTTTCTATTAGTATTCTTCAATATGATTTAAGAAATATAACAAAAATTTCATTAATTTGAAATAATTACAATAATTGAGACCCTGTTTTTATAAATACAAATTCAACAATTTAAGGAATTTTCAACACATTGTACTTTTAATTAGTCGCAATTTATAACCTTGACCTTATTAGAAAAGTATAAAGAAAGATCGCTGCGTCGTGGAAGACCACTGCCCTGAAAGCCAAATTCCGAACGACTGAGGTGCAACCGATGAATGCCATTCGCTTCCCAAGGTTAACTCAGCAACCCCAATCGCATGTGCACTCGTGAGATGGGGGTGGAACAGCAACTACAATCACCCAGAAAAAGGAATTTTTTTCGATTGAAGAAGGAAGAGGATAAAAAGCGAATGAATGCCTTTTGGAAAACCAAACGAATATATATAAACAAAAAGATCTGGCAGCCAACGGAAAAAATTGAAGTTGAGGAAAAATAGGTGAAGTTGGAGAAGATCGTGGTGTAATCACATGGAAATCTCGGTTTTGAATCAAAACATTTCTTTCGTTGGACCAATTCAAAAATCGTTTGTTTTATAAAAGAAAATAGATTTTGCTGCAAAAGAAAACTGCAAGCCATGCCTGGGCCGGCGGCGCGCGTGTGGAGATTTTTTGAAAACCCACTCAAGCACTCTTTCGAAACCTTGTAGAGGAAATGTTTATTATAAACACAGCAAAACTTTGTTTTCTAAGCAATGTGGGAAAAGGCTAAAATATAGTCATTCCCAACAGACCTAACATATTAATCTATTTTTTAATGATTTATGATTAATATTAGATGCTTAAGTGTTTTTATTTTTAAAACTTCATTATAATATACTTTTTTTTAATGAAAGGTCACACTTTCCTTTTAAGGGCAGTTTTTTTTTTTTCAATTTTTTAAGAGATTTTTTTTTTGGTTTTTCTATTAGTATTCTTCAATATGATTTAAGAAATATAACAAAAATTTCATTAATTTGAAATAATTACAATAATTGAGACCTTTTTTTATTATAAATACAAATTCAACAATTTAAGGAATTTTCAACACATTGTACTTTTAATTAGTCGCAATTTATAACCTTGACCTAACATATTAATCTATTTTTAATGATTTATGATTAATATTAGATGGTTAAGTGTTTTTATTTTCAAAACTTCATTATAATAAAATATATAATTGCATCTTTACTTGAACACTTTCCAACAAACAAATTTTTTTTTTTTTGGGTAATGTTACTATGTTGTCATTATATGCGGACAACCTCCTTTTTATTTATTTTTACTTTTTTTATTTTATAAAAATAAAATAATAGATTGTTTGTATTTAGTCACAAAATCAAAAGAAAAAAGGTCTGCATTTGAGTTGGTTGGGAAAAAATGGAAGTTTGTGGGTGAAAGGTCTCCTGTTCAGGCGAAGGTGAAGAAGAAGAAAGTGCTCGAAGAAATTAGTGCTGACAGTTCCGATATAGAAGAAATTTCTACTCTCCCTTCGGACGGCGAAGGGAATGACGAAGAAGAGTACAATTGAGATAGATACGAATTCTTAAACAATGATAGAGTAGGTTTCTTTAACAACATTATGGCTAGGGAGCAATTTTTGGTGGATAAGAAGGTTGATTTTGATTATCTGTTTGATGTTGGTATGAATTTGGGTGTATATTTTGATTCAAAAATACAGCATTTTCTTTCTTTATACCTTTACTACCCTAGGTTAGTGAAGTTTTTTTATTCTAATTTGTCTACTGAGGCGCATAAATTAGGAAAAAAGGAGGAGATTGTTGCTGTCAATTCACTAGTTAAAGGGATTGACATTACATTGAATGTGAAAACCATTTGTAAGTTGACCGATCTTGAAGCTGCTGGTTATGATAAGTTTTTAAAGGATTCTGCAATTCCCCATGATTGTTCTTTGCCTAAGTTTGCTACTGACGAGATTGAAGGTCATCCTCAGGCTACTCCACCTGATTATAGCTTTAAAGGATAGTGTTACTAAGGATGAGCAGATCCTCATGTGGCACTTTATGAATCGTCAAAAAGTGAACATTCCAAGCATAATCTTGAAGAACATTTTTCGGACTCTAAATGTTATGATAGAGGATGATTACGAAGGAAGGAAAAACCATGTGCACCTACCATATGCAAAACTGATATTCAGATTTATTCAATAGGAGTTTGTTTGTTTGAAAGGAGAAAAAGAGGAAAAGATAAAGGAGAATGAGATTATCAACTCCCAACATAATGCAACGTGCTCAGGCTGAGATGGATCAAGTCATCGGCCGAAACCGGCGGCTCAAAGAATCTGACATACCAAAACTTCCATATTTACAGGCAATATGCAAAGAAACATTTCGAAAACACCCTTCCATACCATTGAACCTTCCTAGAGTATCAACACAAGCATGCGAAGTGAATGGTTACTATATTCCCAAAAATACTAGACTTAGTGTTAACATTTGGGCAATAGGTCGGGACCCCAATGTTTGGGACAATCCCTTGGATTTTACTCCTAAAAGGTTCTTAACTGAATGATACAAAAAAATTGATCCGCGAGGGAACGATTTCGAATTAATTCCATTTGATACAGGAAGAAGAATTTGTGCAGGAACTACGATGGGAATTGTGCTAGTTGAGTACATTTTAGGGACTTTAGTGCACTCTTTTGATTGGAAATTGCCTAATGGACTTAAGGAACTTAATGTGGATGAGGCTTTTGGACTTGCATTGGAAAAGGCAGTGCCACTTGCTGCCATGGTTAGCCCTAGGCTAGCACCAGTTGCATATGCTACTTAAACCTTTTGGGGTCTCTATGGTTCAAGTCACAAGCTTTAGCTAAGTTTGCTCTTAACAATATTTCCAATAATTATAGATATGTCTCTCAAGCATATGTACTTTATGATATACTTTCATATTTTCTCATGTATTTTGTTTTATTGTATGTTTTTAATAATTGCAACTCAATTCTATAATTAAAGTTGGCTTAAAAGGTGATCATTATCAAATGCTTTATGGAATGCAATTTAAATGGGGAAAAAAAGCATCAATTAATTTGTTATTTCCATTTACTTTTGAACAAAAGTTATAAATGACACTAATCATCTTTTTTTTTTTTTTTGATAGCAATTGAATTTTTAACACACTAATCTTGTTATGTCATCATATAAAATTATCACCACTTGTCTTACCTCAATTTAAATTTAAAAAGTATTTAAAATAATTTACAATTGAGAACATCAAATAAAAATTGAACATAAATTTGATCAAGTGAAAAATAATTTGAAAGAGAAAAATTTAAAGATGACTAAAAAAAAAAAAATTGATGGCATGGAGCTATTATTTTTTTGTAGTGGGTATAGAGCTGATTCACCATATTAATTTATTAGAAGAAAAACTTAGACGCAAAAAAAAAAAGCTACACAATAAGAGTCTCATTTTTTATTTTAGAAAAGAATTATAATCTTTAAATAAGTGGTTATAATTTAAATTATATTTATACTCTAATAATCTTTTATTGTTAGAAGTTCTAAATAGGAAAAACATAAGACTATATCTACAACGAGACTTTTATTTTGAAACAAAATAAAAAAAGCAAATGATATTCTTATTTTGGATCAATTATTTGACTACCATGATTAATTTATTTTGTCCCATGAGAAAGCACTGTAACTTAAAACCAAAGTAAATTTACTTTTACTGGAAAAAAAAAACCAAAGTAAATAATTGAGTTTATTATTTAAAATTGGTTCCATTTAATCCCAAAATTCAATATAAAATAATACTGGAATGAAAAAATAAAATAAAAATAAATAATTAAAATGAAGTAATAAATCAAGAG
>CATIWJ010045611.1:0-20151 GCA_949640765.1 Croton laevigatus | reverse complement strand
ATTGGCAGTACATATTACCATTTTTTACTGTACTACACTACTACTACAATTATTCAACTTTAATCTTGTATTATGGGAAATTTACAAGTAATTGTTCATCTGTCAAGCTTGGCAGTATGTTTGATCTTTCTCTCATTTGTGATCAAATTCTTTTACAAACTATGGTGGAAACCGATTTCGACACAATCTATGATGAGATCTCAAGGAATAAAAGGTCCTTCTTATAAGTTCTTCCATGGAAACTCGAAAGAGATTATCGACATGGCATCCTCAGTTCAACCTATGAAGATATCACAGTGACACCCTTTGCTTCGAACTATATTGCCACACATGTATTCATGGTTCTGAAAAGTGGGATGTTAGATTTAATTTAGGTGTAAATAAATCTAACATTTGCAAATTGACCAATTTTTTTTAGATGGGATGGAATGATAGCTACCACAATACAAGAAAAGTGGTTTAGACTTTGTAAACTGTCGAATCATGCTTTCCATATATATATATATATATATATATATATATAGCAAGTGTAGATATGATGCTTGAAAAATGGGAAAACGATGCGTATAAAGAGAAGATGTGTTCCAAGAATTTAAGGTTCTTACATCAGAAATAATTTCTAGGACAGCTTTTGGAAGTAGCTACTTGGAAGGACAGAACATTTTTAATGAGCTAATTCAAATAGGTATCATCCTGAACAGGAATAAATTTAAAGTTAATATTCCTGGAATAAGGTAAATTAATTGTCCATAATCTTCTATTAATTAGCTATGGTTAGTGAATTAAAATGAGTTATGCAAAATTTTCTGTTGTTGCTGAGTAATCTTATTAAGAACAAAGATGACATTGAATCAGATAGATTAGAACAAGAGATACAAGATTCGATCATAAATATGATAAAGAAAAGAGAGGAAGTAGCAATTAGAGAGAAATCAGATAGTTTTGGAAGTGATTTTCTGGGAGTACTGAAGGAACATCATAAAAATGATACTAATACAAGAAAATTATCGGTTCAAGAGATGGTTGATGAATGCAAATCCTTTTATGTTGCTGGACAAGAAACAACTGGAACCTCACTGACCTCTGGATTATGTTTCTTCTAGCTCTTCACATAGATTGGCAAGATAGAGCCAGAAAAGAGGTTCTTGAATTATTCGGCCATCGAAATCCAACCCCAGATGGCCTCTCAAGAATGAATATTGTAAGTGTTGTATGAAAATTTATGTTACATTAAGCATACATAAGATAAAGGTCTTTAACTATTGTTTTATCGCATTTGCTGCTGTGGGTAAGTATGATTATCAATCAAGCTCTCGAGTTGTATCCTCCGGCTACTTATGTCCTAAGAAAAGTGAAAAGGCCAGCGAGATTAGGAGGATTTGTTCTTCCTGCAAATACAATACTCTAAATACTGATTCAAGCAGTCCACCAAGATCCTGAAACATGGGGAGAAGATGCTGAAGTTTTTAAACCATAAAGATTTGCAGAAGGCGTGGCGAAAGCTACAGAAAACAATGTCAATGCTTATATGCCATTTGGTTCGGGACCTCGAAACTGTGCAGGATACAGCTTTGCACTTACAGATATCAAATGATTCTGCAGAATTACCAGTTCACTCTATCACCAACTTATGTTTACTCACCTGTTCATTATGTCGTTTTGGGTCCACAGCATGGAATGCAAATCATTCTCCATCTATTATAAGTTGAATCAGCATACATATGCAAATCAATGCAAATAAGAAAGTTAAATTTTAATTAGTGATTACGAAATTTGAGTAATCTCTGTATCTCCTCTTTCAGTTTAACATCTAAGCGCAATATTGAAGCTTCTTTTCAAATTTTGCATGGTAAATCTAAATGAGCAATTGAAATTTGAAAGATTAATAAATTAGTTCTATTAATTCTACCATAAACATATAGTGGAATAGTTACATTTTCCATGCCATGCCCAGTTAGTTGCTTCAGGCCTTGCATGACAAAATCAGGCTATTTACCAGAAGAAGTGCTACAATATACGTACGGTTAGATCAGGATTTCAAGGCTACTACTGAGTCAGAATATTTTATTGCACAAAAGGGTATCTAGAAACATAATATTCTTGAGCACGAGAAGCACCGTCCCTGGCAAGAATCCCTTCAAGGTCTCCAATAATTCGGGCCAACCATATTTCCAAGTTTCTTTGGACTTCTTTCAAGTTGTTTCTAATGGAGTCGAAAGAACGTCTTGTGGTTTGGGTACCTACCTCATCATAGTAACTCTTCCCAATCTCATTCTGTAATGCCATCAGCTTTTGTCCAGTTTCAGATGCACGCTGTTGAAGTCGAAATGCTTCGAGCAAAAACTCAGTTTGTCTTTGTGTTCGGAACTCTGGACTGAGTGTGGGTTCACAGGGATCACTAGCTTGCTGCAAAATCATGAAACAGTTTATTAAGGAAAGAATAAAATTGTTTTATAAACTTAAAATGGTTCCTAAGACCAAGGCCTCTCTCAAATTTAAAATGTCAATATAGGCAGGCGCCTTTTCTCTTTGAAAAGTCATGCTGTATTTTGGATACCGAAAATTGTCAATAAGGGGAAGACGAGAAAATTCGTGCACTGGCTAAAAAAAAAAAATATATATATATATATATAGATAGATAGATAGATAGATAGATAGATAGAGGGAATTTTTATGCATTACCATTCTTCTGCATAGATCATCGATCTTTCCTGCTAGAGCTTGGCACCTCTTTGCTTGCTTCCTCATCAATGATGGTACTTTTGATAGATCAGTTTTTCCAACTTTCTCTAGGTTCAGAAGTTCCTGCTCAAGCAACTTCAACTTAGAGGAAATTCCAGTTGATTCACCATCTACCTTCCATGGCGATTCCCTTCTAAACAGGAAATGCACATTACACATTTGCAAGTTGCAACATTGCATATATGGTTCATAAATATTAGCGCCTATGTATCATAAACTTACCTTGCTACGAAATGCTTCATATGATAGTGCGATTCAAGAGATTCATACTGCATATCCTGCAGAAACAAACTTCCAAAGTAAGAATTAGAATCTATAGAAATGAACATCTAAAATTATGTAACTCAAGATCTAATTAATAAACAAAATTGGTATCTTGTAAACGAACAGAACCATAATAGGGAAAGGACACAGAATCAGCCAATGGTTTGTAAACAAACAGATTCTCCTCTTACAATATTAACCAAACAGTCAAGTTAAAATCATTTATTGTTTCTGGAACAATCTCAATTTCAACCTAACATGAAAGCTCTTTTATGGATCCAGAGTCAACCAAACCAAACCTACGAAATTTCAAACTGAAAAATGGAATCTGTTTCTGATAGGAAAAGCTGCTTTATCAACAACAAAACAATGCTGCAAGAATGTCATAAATCCCAACAAAAACAATAATAATGGAGACAGGCTAATATAGGTGCTCATACCCTTGCAACAGCATCCTATCACTGTAGCCACTCCCAGGTTTGGGATTATGTCCCAGAATGTTTGATGATGGAACTTTTTCCTTGAGAAAACGCAATATATTATTCTCTTTCGAATAAAAAAAAAAAAAGACTCAATCCCTCTTTATTCTAAACAAATACACAAATTTCCCACATATTTGATTTTGGATTCAATGTAATGAACAATTTTATCAATATTGAATAACTTACACAAAATACCAATGCTGAAGATGGAAAATGGAAAAAGCCTGTATTTACCATAATCAAAGTCCATCAGAACAATTGAACACTTCTTAGGAATAAAGATGGATATTCAAAATCCTTGGGTATGGAACAATTATACTGCCATGTTTTTCATACTTTTGAAAATGGATAAGCAGTTTCCAACAAAACTAGCAGATATAATTGACTAAGCCCCAAAACTAAAATGGAATATCTTCTACTTGTCTTTTTATATTTGTCAGACAAATTAGGAAAATCATCTACACTAAAAAACAAAATTCTTATAATTTTTTATACAGATGAAGCATCACTTACCAGTTACCAATTTAAGAAACAGTTTAAATTTAATTTATTTGATGCTTTATAAACAAATAAACAGCTTAAATCAACAAAAGAAAAGCTTCAAAGAATCATGCACAATTTCATTTTACGGGGGAATAGTCAAAAACAGCAAATTGAGAAAGTAGCAAACCTGCCAAAGATTAGTATTTTCTGACCAAAATTTAGAAGCAGAAGCCGTGAAATCTGAACTGAAATCCCCATTAATGGATTGTTGCTGCTGCTGCTGCTGCTGCTGCTGTAGTTGCTGTAGTTGCTGGCTGTAAATAAAATTGATATTCTCCTCCTCCTCCCCACCACCACCATAGTACTCTCTGTTCCTACCCACACCAGATACTTCCTCTTCATCTTCTTCAACAGCAAAATCAGGAGCAGCACTTCTAGACATAAACCCAATCATTTCTTCTCTTTCCCCAACTTCCCTCTCCAAATCCTGAATTCTTCCTTTCCACTCTTCTCTCTCTCCTTCCAAATCTTGAATTCTTGCCCTTAAAGCAGCCATTTCTTCACTGGCGGCGTCGATCTGGTGGAGCAACCGCTTCTCCTCCGCTTGCCATGCGTTTCTATGACTAGCAAAGATCTCAACAACTCTTGCATTGGCTTTGGAGTCTTCTTTTCTTCTTGATTTCATTTGCCTTAACTGTTCTTCAGATTGAAACAAGCGAAAAGAAAGGTCTCTAATTTGGGTTTGAAGCTTCTGTACGAAAGAAAGGGAATTGGTTGGCAAAGAAGCCAAAAATAGACCAAAGCTTAAACCAAGATAAGAAGAGATTGTTTGGCGGTAGTGTAGTTGTGGGTTTGTGTTTTCATGGTCGTCTTCTACCTCTTGTTGTTGTTGTTCATTTAATTTCTCTCCTTCTTCATCTTCTCCAGCCATATTTACTCTGGGCTGAACTGGTGGGCGAGTGTGAGTGAGTGTGAGAGTGCGACAAAGACACAGGATTACGATGAGCTCAAAAAGTTGTATAAAAAGTACATTTTTATATTAATATATTATTACGATGCCAAAAGTACATTTAATTTGGTTCGATTAAATATTTAATTTGGTCCTTGAACTAATTCAGATGCTTATTTTTATTTTTCTGGTCAATTTGGCTCGTAAACTTAAGTAAATTGTTCAATTTGATTATTTTTTAATTAATTATCTGCTACTAAATTTATATTTACAAGTTGCCTACTTAATTAACAAAATTTAAAATTATAGATAAGAAAATCAATAATTTGATTCATTGTTTGAAAATCATAAAAACTATTAATTATTATCAATTTGTAAACTATTAATATTATATAAAGGCCAAAGAATGTGGCACAGTAGTTGACTGTGCACTCATTTACCGGAGAGACCCGGATTCGAGCCTTACTCTCCACTCCTAAGTTAGACTATAGAATAGGCAAAAAAAAAAAAAAATATTAATATTATATACAAATCAATAATTGGAGCCACTAATGCGATTGGAATGGGCCAAAGCACCTTCACAAGCAGTTATCTATGTACTGCTGTGGAGATATGAATGTTACCTAAAGTAAAAATAGTCGTTCAAAAGGAGGGTGTCCAGCTCGAGTCGCAAGGAATCAAGCATGTGGAGGCCACTCTTCGAGCTTGAAGCCCCATGATGCATGACAAAAAAAGACTCCTCTTGTCCCTCCCCCAAAATGTCTATGTTTAAAAATATATATATATATATATATATATAGTCATTCAATGCGTGTGAAGTATAAGTATCAAGAAGAAATTCAAATGGCCCTCCACTAATCAGACATACTGTCACTCAACAACAACAATTCCTATTGAGTTTTATCTTTCAATTGCATATGTACAAACACACTTTGTCGATTCAACTCAAAGTTGTAATTTTATTTTTGCAATTGATATATTTTTTTTTTATAATTTGTCAACTCAATTCTAAAATTGTCACCTTTTTTGTCCAATCAAAATTTTTTGTCAATTCAAACAACCATTTAATGTATATATAATAATGAAATAATATTTAATATGAAAATTATCTAAAAAACCATCTAAAAATTAAAATTTTGCTAGATATGTTTATTAGGTTAACAATCAATAGATGTTATGTTAAAAAAAAAAATCAATAGATGTTATCATTTACAAAGTGGATAAAGAAGATATGCCTCAGTTATAATTTTTATAATGAGATTATAAATTGAATGTTTGCATAATTCGTATTGACAATAGTAGTAGTTAGTGGATTTATAATTAGTGGTGGAGATATAGTGACTTGTTCAAGTGAGAAGAGTTTAAGGAGAGTTGTTCTATGTTAATGAACAAAATGATTTCTCTCACTCCAAACATCTCTTCTCAATTTTGCAGGCGTATGGTGATCGGTTGGATGATTGGAAACTATAAACGGAGTACCCAATAAAACAAGAATCATTTGGTACTCATCGAGTTGTCGTCAGTTGGCCGAAACTCAGCAGATCAAGGAGAGAAGGAGGTGGTGTTAGAATTAATTCTAAGACCATGGTTCATGTAACTAAATGTTATCAATTTCAATGTATTGCTTTTGTAGCGATGATTAGCAGTATGATCACAGATTGAAATTGAGGGTGAAAATCCCTTCTCTCCACTCCTACTAACATTAATTAAAGTTTAGGGATCAAATAAAGATAAGAGAAAAAATTAAGGGATTAAGTTTTATTTTTTGCATTTAATTAACCTAAAATATAAATAGGTTAATTAATTATATTTTAAAAAGGAAGAACAGTAGTTCTCTGCATTCAAAAAGACAGTTTTTTTTATCTAAGTTCCATATCATCAAGAGCGAAAGTAAGGAAAGAGGAGCAAGAGGCGAAGATCAATTTACAGGTTAAAGAAACAAAAGATTGTTGCTATGGATAACAGTCAGTTTTTTTTTTTAAAGTTGATTTGATTTATTTATTTAGTAGTATCAATTATTGATTATGCTTCCATATTATAGTTAAGCGTATAAGAATTACAGGTTTTTATCTATTTTATCTTTCAGGTGGTGGTCGAATTGTAGATTAGGTTTGTCAAATTACATTTTCAATCCCTCTTAGATGCAGAAGAAGAGACAAATTTCACTACGGTGCTCAAACTTAATACCACTTACCATTATGCCCAATTTAACATAAAAAATAAACGAAAGATGATTTTAGTATAACGAAAGTAAAATATAGAGATAAAATAATTAATTTAAAAAAAACAAGGAGAAAATAGTCAATTATGTTAAAACACAAGGAGAAAATCGTAACTTTTTCTATATTTTTATTGTTTATTTTTTTCAATTACATTTAATGTTTAATATTATTTTAAATTTAGTTTAGGAAAATTTACAATTTCCTCCCTATGTATTATCTATTTTTACATTTTCTTCCCTATCTTTTTTTTTTTAAGACAAAAAACTCCCTGATTTATATTTCTATTGACAAAAATGTCATTCTGTCTAATTTTTCTATTAAAATTGACTAAAATGTAATTTTTATGGGTCTTTTTGAAAATGATGAACAAATGAAGGATGGATTTGAAATTTTACCTTCTTCTTCAACCTCTCGCCGGTTGCCATTTCAACTTGTTTTCTGTTTCGGCTATAGATCGGCAGTGACTCCACCACCACCTAAAAGCTAAGAATGAAAGGAGTCCAAATCTGTCCTTAATTCCATCGTCCAACCACCGAAGGTCGTCGGAAAATCAGTTTGAAGTTAACGGTGAATAGTATTTTGCCATCTCTCTTTCTCTTCGGTCGTCGGAACTGGCATTTTTAGGCAACAAGCCCTACGTCAATTAAAAGCTCTCGTCGAAAGGAGTCGACTGGTGCCTTTGGATCTGGCATCCGACCACCAGGAACACCGAAAAGTCGATTTGAAGCTAAACGGTGAATAGTGTGATGAATCTCATCTCTCTCTCTCTCTTCGGTCACCGGAACTGATGTTTTCAGGCAATAAGCCCTACGTCAATTGAAAGCTTTCGTCAAGAGGAGTCGACCGGTGCCTTTGGATCTGGCATCCGACCACCAGGAACGCCGAAAAGTCGATTTGAAGCTAAATGGTGAATAGTGCGATGAATCTCGCCTTCTCTCTCTTCGGTCACCGGAATTGGCATTTTCAGGCAACAAGCCATACGTCAATTGAAAGCTCTTGTCGAGAGGAGTCGACCGGTGCCTTTGGATCTGGCATCCGACCACTAGGAACGCTTGAAAGTCGATTTGAAGCTAAACGGTGAATAGTACATTCATGGCAGTGGCAGCTGCGTTTTCGGGAGGTTGAAGAAGGAGTTTGGTTAATTTCAGTTCAGTCCTTCATTTCTTTAATTTTTTTCAAAATGAGCTGTAAAATTACATTTTGGTCCTTTAAAAGTTATTTTAACAGAAAATTTAGACAGAAGGGTATTTTTGTCAACGGAATTAAAACACAGGAAGATTTTTGTCTGAAAAAAAAAGACAGGGAGAAAAATATAGATATAGGTAAAACATAGAGAGGTTTTTGTAAATTTTCCATTAGTTTATTCTTATTTATTTATTTATTTCAATTGTTTGTATTTTGTTTATTTTTTTGGTCACTACAACTATCAAAACTTCACCAACAATAAAAATATTTAGTAATTTACACACCAGAATTGAAATTTAGTGGTCATTCTATATATGTAATTAATTTAAACTGAGTAAGCCTATTTTGTCGAAAAAGTCAAAAAATTGTTCAGATTACCATGCATTTTGCCAAAAAAAGACAACGATTATAATGAGATTATACCTAAATGTTGTACTTGAGAAAAGGGATCTAACAATACAATTATCTCTAGCGTAGCTGTCTGGGGGGTGGCTAAAATCTTCGTCGAAAGATTTCAAAGGGTTTATGATCTAATATTCAGTCAACGATCGGGCTACTAATCACAATGCTTCTTTTACCATTAGACTCGCCAGAGAAACCTTTCATTTGGTGGGGTGAAATCTTGTCGTTTCGCCAATAGAGATGGGGTAGTTGGTCCGACAGTGATGAAAAGAATCTATCGAAAACATTGGAACAGACTAGGTCTTTATTCTGGAAAAGAAATATATGGTAGATAATGGCCAGTTTCATAATTATTTCCTGTTCAACCAACTTCAGAAAAGACAAAATTGCATGTACTATTCTTTACAAAATAAAAATAAAAAGAAGGTAATTCCGTATATATGCCTTAATTCATGGATATCTTGGCGAAAAAAGCTTAATCTGGGCCATTTTTAATATTCAGGCTAAGTTGAAGGGCCAAAATGAAGATAAGCCAAAAATTATAAAAAAAAAACCCTTATGGCCGATTGATTTCCTACACCCCAAATTGAAATTTCAAAATTGGGAAGTGGGAATCCTTCTGCTTTGTGCGCACTGTAACAACTCAAGCTATCAATTGATACCAAATCTAGAGCTCCTTTATCTCAATCTCCCGGTTAAAGCTTCAATTTCTTTACTTGAGTACTTCTCTCGTTGTTTGGCGGCCGAGAAAGTGTGGTACCTAGAAGAAATTTCTCTCTTACTATTGATAATTTCAGTTTATTTAGTTGTTCATTACTCTTTAACTTTATTATTTCAGGTTCATGTGAACAGAAATGACGCTACTTAGTCGGTTCTTTTATAAAAGGCCTCCTGATGGATTGCTTGAATTTGTTGATAGAGTATATGGTAAGAGCAAATTTCGCAATTCCTTGTCTTTTCTAAATGGGACTTCTTTTTCTGTACATTTGCAATTTTAGTAATTTTTTATTGTTTCAATGAATCGTGTTTGCATTGTGTTTCTTTGGATATGTAATTTTCAAAATTTATTTCTGTGTATATTTAAAATTTTAGATTTTTTTTAAATGTTGTTTCAGTTTCTGATTTATTTGCATTGTGTTTCCTTCGGTATTTATTTATTTATTTATTTTTGTGTATGTTTGTGTGCAGTTTTTGATTCTTGCTTTTCCACTGAGGTTTTACCTGATGAGATGTACCAAATATATCTACATGAAATTGTGGCTGAATTGCACGAGGAATTTCCTGACTCGTCTTTTCTTGCTTTTAATTTTCGTGAGGGTGAGAAAAGTAGTCAATTTGCAAAAATTCTATGCCAATATGATGTTACCGTCATGGATTATCCACGACAGTATGAAGGTTGCCCGCTTCTTCCATTATCTTTGATTCAGCATTTTCTTCGTGTTTGTGAGAGTTGGCTTTCCTCTGGTAATCATCAGAATATAATCCTCATCCATTGTGAGAGGGGCGGTTGGCCACTGTTGGCCTTTCTTTTAGCTGGTTTCTTGATTTTTAACAAGTTACATAGTGGCGAACGAAGAACTCTTGAACTTGTGCATAGAGAGGCTCCTAAAGGGTTCTTGCAACTATTGTCACCTCTTAATCCTTTCCCATCTCAGCTACGATACATTCAGTATGTAGCGAGGAGAAATATAGCACCTGAATGGCCTCCACCAGAACGGGCCCTTTCTTTAGATTGTGTTATTCTTCGTGCAATTCCAAGCTTCGACTCTGAAAATGGCTGCAGACCAATCATCAGAATATTTGGCAGAAATCTCAACACCAAGAGTGGGCTTTCGACTCGTATGATTTTCTCCATGTCGAAGAAAAAGAAGAACAACCTTCGACATTATTGCCAGGTGAGAGTCTTCCTTTTCTTATTTGACTTGTGTCATTCTTTATTCAACATTTATAAACTGGGGCAAGGCAAGGCAATTCAAATATGAAAGTTCTCAAATTGCAGGCAGACTGTGATGTGATTAAGATTGATGTCCAGTGTTGGGTGCAAGGAGATGTTGTGTTGGAATGTGTGCATCTGGATTTGGAACCAGAGAGGGAGGTTATGATGTTCCGTGTAATGTTTAATACTGCATTTATTCGATCTAACATATTGATGCTCAACTCGGACAACTTGGACATTCTTTGGGATTCAAAGGAACGTTTTCCAAAAGGCTTTCGAGCAGAGGTGAAAAAACTTCTTGTTGAGTTAGATATTCTTTGCACCTCTTGTGCTTTGAAATTTGCAATCTGTTTAATAGAATTCCAATTTTAAGTTCAGGTTTTGTTTGGAGAAGCAGAAAGTATATCCCCACCAAAGGCTCCAACTACTATTTTAAATGGTGAGGAGAAAGGTGGATTGCCAATTGAAGCTTTCTCTAGGGTTCAAGAACTTTTCAGTGGAGTTGAGTGGGTTGATCAAAACGATGATGCCGCCTTGTGGTTGCTCAAACAAATTTCTGTCTTGACTGATGCTAGAGAATTTTCAAGATTACAAAATAAAGGCAGTTCATATGGATCACCTATTGACTCCGAAGAAGAATATAATGCATCTAGTACTGCTGATAGTTCAGATGAAGCATTTGAATTTATTTCCAAGACTTCAAATGATTCAACTATCTTACATATTGACAATGATGGCCTTCCTGATTCAAATATTGCTTCTGAACATCCAACCCAAGTTTCAAGTGAAGTTGTTCCATCGTCCCTTACCCAACAACAATCAGTTCCCAATGAAGGAGCTCCTCTTTCTTCATCCCCTCCAACTCGACTTCCACCCTCTATTGCTCATCGACCGCCTCCCCCTCCACCTCCACCTCCCCCCTCTCTCTCTGTTGTTTCATTTTCTGATCAAACCCCTTTGTCAAAACCCCCACCCCCACCACCTCCACCTCCTAATATCTGCACTAACAATTCTAGTGAACCAGTCCCTGTTACTAATAGAAGTCCACCATTGCGTCCACCACCACCACCACCACCACCACCACCTTCTTTTAGTTCTTCTAAAGGTCCCCTGCCACCTCCTACACCTCCTCCACCTCCTCCTCTTTCTTCAATGTCTAAACAAACATCTTTGATGCCACCACCACCACCACCACCACCACCACCACCACAACCACCAAGGCCACCATCCCTAATTAGTGAAATCAATAGTCCAAAATGTCTGCCTCCACCGCCACCACCACCACCACCGCCACCACAACCTCCTTTCCCTTCTCAAACACATTCTTCAAATTCACCCTCTTTTCGGGCACCACCTCCTCCGCCACCACCTCCTCATTTACCATCTCAGACACAATCTTCAAGGTTAGCCTCTTCTCGGGCACCACCTCCTCCGCCACCACCTCCTTCTTTTCCATCTCATGCACAATCTTCAAGTTCAACTTTTCGGGGACCACCTCCTCCGCCACCACCTCCTCCTTTTCCATCTCAGGCACAGTCTTCAAGTTCAACTTCTCGGGGACCACCTCCTCCACCTCCACCACCCCCATTGGGTCGCAATGCTAGTAATGCCAAACAACCTCCCCCCCCTCCTCCTCCTCCTTCAGGTCCAAGGAGGCCTAGTTCAGTTCCACCACCTCCACCACTAGCACCCAAACCCCCTGCTGCTCCCCCTCCGCCACCAGGTCATAGTAGAGCACCAGGTCCACCACCCCCACCTCCTCCAGGTGCAAAGAATTCTAGTGTGCCACCTCCCCCACCACCATCTATTGGAAGAGCAAGACCTTTGGGTTCAGGTACTCAAGGAAGAGGAAGAAGTACGGCCGGGACTGTGATTGCTCCTAGGAAAACTTCTCTAAAACCTTTACACTGGGTTAAAGTTACCCGAGCAGTGCAAGGGAGTTTGTGGGCAGATTCACAGAAACAAGAAAATCTGTCAAGGTGTGAATTTTTTATATTTTATTCTTTTAGTTTACTTTCTTTCCCATTAGTTATACCATTCGTGCTTCTTGTATTTTAAACCTTGTCCCCTGCAACTTCTCCTGCTGTTGTCTAATGAAAAGTCTTTGGTAGGGCCCCTGAAATTGATATATCAGAACTTGAAAGCTTGTTCTCAGCTGCTTCTGCTTCAGATGGGAGCAGCAAAGTTGGGGGTCGACGTGGTTCTACCATTAACAAACCTGAGAAAGTTCAACTGGTGAGGCATCATATTTATTCAGTTCTTGCTGAGATTTTATTATCGTTGTTTTTAATCTAAGCAAATAATTGGAACTTAATCTGAGCAAATAAGTGTTCTTAATAATTTTGGCAAAAAATCTAGGTACTAGGATGGCAGGGTCTTGAGAAGAAGACGACGCTATAGAGAAGTAACTTAGTTTACAAGAATATTTCACCATGAAGAATAAAATGAAGGATAAATGCAATAAACATGAAATTAATTTCCACTTAAAAGGGAAGATCTCTAATGCTTATACCGATGAAGGTTTTCTGAGTAACTTAACATGTTAGAAAAGTGGTAGGTGTATGCTGAATTCTCCACGTATTCTGATCAAGGGTTCAAACTTAGAAGTAAAATCTTCCATTAGCTGTTCCTTCCTAATGTCAGAGATGATGTATACTATAGCTTGGAGTAGGAATTTGAGAAGTTGACATATATAATAAATAAGTATACCATTGGCTATGGCAAGTCACAATCCTTGGTTGATCTTATATGAATAATTCCATATTGGTTGTTGCTCTTAAGTTTTCTTTCTTCACGAAGCAAGTTACACTCTTACTGACACCCAGTATGAATTAGTAGATGAGGCTGCAGCAAAGGCTTTGAGCATCATTTATTGGACCAATTAAACATGAACAAGTCAACAACTAGTTAACATTAGTGGAAATAATTCAAAAATTAGTATTGTTATTAATGTCTTATCTCTTGCAAACATGTTTTGCCATAATACTTTGGGTATATACTGATATTGTATTCTGGGTTTCAAAATTATCCTCTATAAGGTACCTAGTTGGATGACATTCTTTTTATGCTTCCTGGTCTTTTTCCCTTTTTGACTTGGAATTGTAAGTTTCTTGCATGACTCAAACTTCTCGGTTGTGTTTCCTCATGCAGGTAGACTTGCGTAGAGCATATAATTGTGAAATAATGCTTACAAAAATTAAAATGCCTTTGCCAGAAATGATTGTAAGTCCATCTTTTACCTTGTGTAATGCAAATAAATTTTCTAATTCCTATACTTATGCTTTTGATCTTGGGAAGAAAAAGCCTTGAAGTAATCTCTTAATGTTGAGAATCCTGTCAAAACTGGCTTGGAGATAATTGCTTCTGCCTTCAAACTCATGCATTTCTGAAATTTAAAATATCTTACATTTTTTTATTATTTTTTTTCTGAAATTGATTTTTTAGTTATTTCTTTTATTGCTTCCAGAATGCAGTTCTAGCTTTGGATTCTTCATGTTTAGACATTGACCAGGTTGAGAATCTCATCAAATTTTGTCCAACAAAGGAAGAAATGGAGACACTGAAGGTAATTTCAATTGTTATTTTCTTTTCTTCCAGCCTCTCTTATCCACCTTTCTTTTCCATTTCTTGTACTTCCTTTCATATATTATTCAGTCTGTCAGTTAATCCAAAATATGATGTTGTTGGCTCATGTTTCCATTGGTTCATTTTCCTCTGCTGTCTCATTGACTAAGGAACTGTTTAAGATAAATTTCTTTTCTCTTTTTTTTTTTTTTTATTTCAAGAATTTATTTCTATTTTATACTTTTTTTTTGCATTGGGTAAAAAAATCATTGATAGAATTCTAAGAGTCTTAGGTTATCAAATGAGTATCACTTTATGTTATTGCCTTATTCAGGTGTATGCCTGTGCTTTGTGCTGACTGCCTAGGCTACATCGTGATGCTTATTGCACACCTTTCATAACAAAGGCTGCTGTCTATTCTTTGCAACTTGGTACACCGCAAATCTCTTTTAACTCTGTGGTGGTCTCGCTTGCTAGAATTGCCAGTAGTAATCTAGGTCATCATACATATCTTGATGTGTACATTTTTTTTGTTTCTGTTAAAACCCTATGCGTAAATTGATTTCTTGAGCGATTTTACTTTTAAAGAGAGTTCTCTTAGGTTGTTTACTCTGACTGCTTGAGGCAGAAGTCATATTCAGCCTTCCTATTCAGTGTATATTTATACATAATATGTTTGTGTACCTTATCCTTGATTATTTGAAACAAAACTTCCCCCAGTTGGTGCAAGATGGCTCATATGGACTAATTCTTGTGGCCCTTTAAGAGATGACTAGAGGGGAATGGCCAAAAGTGAATATATTTCTCGATAAAAATGTCTTTGTGACATAAATGACAGCTTAGATATGTGAACTCTTAATCAACAAAGCTTTATCAGTTCGGACAATTAAGAAATTATAGTTAAGCCTTTCTCTGTTTTAGACTGCAATGAAAATACTTGGTGTTTAATGTTATTTCTTACTGATTTGTTACTACATGCAGAATTACACCGGTGACAAGGACATGCTGGGGAAGTGTGAGCAGGTTAATATAATATGCTAAAAATTTGAATTCAAGCAAAACCCTGTATTTGATTGCTGACTAGAAATTCTTTCATTCAGTTTTTCCTAGAGTTGATGAAGGTTCCACGAGTAGAAGCTAAACTCCGAGTATTTGCCTTCAGGATCACCTTTTCTACTCAGGTGCTTTCTTGGATTATTTGTATGATTCTCGTTTATTTTATTTTGAAAAGAGTTGTACTTATGAATTTGTCATATCAGGTGGATGATTTAAGATCAAATCTGAATACCATTAATAATGCTGCTAGGGAGGTATTGTAAACTTGTGTATTTTAGTGTGTACGTACAATTATATGCCCGTTCTGTGTCTTGACTTTCATGCATATTTTCAGGTCAAAGAATCTGAAAAGTTGCGTCAGATAATGCAAACAATTCTGACTTTAGGAAATGCTTTAAATCAGGGCACTGCAAGAGGTGCTACTCTGTTACTTTTGAGTCAACGTTTTTGTTTAAAATTTCTTGTCCTTGTGCTTTTTGTTTTATCATGTGTTTTCATTTATGTTTTGCTTTTCTACTCAGGATCTGCTGTTGGGTTCAAATTGGATAGCCTTCTTAAGTTATCCGATACTCGTGCAAGGAACAATAAAATGACATTAATGCACTATTTGTGTAAGGTAGGTTCACCTCTTAAAATACTGTATCCTATCTTGCATTTTTGTTGAATATGGTTGAGGTTTGGCTTGCGAGAGTGTTTTGGCTGTTATAGCTAGAATGCGTTGGCACTGACTTGGCATTTGATTATGTCCTGTTTTCGTACAAAGGAAGTTATTACTTTGCTAGTTTTGGTGGTCATACTGTTCTATCAGCTTTGGGGTAGGAACTGGTATTCCTCTGTTTTGATATTTTTTTTTTTCATTTTTCTGAGCTAGATTCAAGTATAATGCCTGCATTTTATTGGGTTTATCACCAGTTTGCATACTTCTGATACAATGTAAATCCAATATGGAGTAAAGTTTAATAATCAACACATAATAGCGAGTTAGTGATGGGAGTAAAGGGCACATCACATCAGGGTAATGGTTATTTTGGTGGTGATTGGCCATGGTTATCATGCAACACAGTGTGATGTAACCTTTGATCTGGATGAAATAAGAGAAAGCTAAACCTTTTTATTTATTTCATAATTAATGGTTAAAATTATGGTCAAGTCAATCTGGTAGCTCATTGGTTGTTGGAATCTTTTACTGTATAGTTTGATTGCACTACCACAATAAAGTGGAGCTTTCTATTTCAGATTTATTGTGGAACAGAAATTTTGTCCTTCTGAATGAATTTGCCCCAACTGTATAGTTCTCATGATTGGGTGGTGTGAAAGTCAGGTATTTCTGATGTAGTTTGATTCAGTTTGTTACTTCATAGAAATTAGTAATTGGTCGGAAACTTCAAAACTGCTAAATAAAATAATTGAAATTTTATTGCTAATCTTTAAGATACAATCTTTGTTGATAGTGCTTTTTTTTTTTTTTTTTTTGGGTATAGTTTTAAATTTTCTTTCAGCAGTACTGATGTATTGATTGACCCCAACATGTTTTACTTCATTATTTATTTTCTTTTTTATTTAATTACAACATAAAAAGAACTCGTGATGCATTGACGCCAACATGTTTTACTTCATGCATTTCCCTGTTGCAACATTATTCGTTGAAGTTGTTGCATTTTTGCTTTGTTCTAAAGTAATTTTTACACTGTCAGTCATTGTTTAATTATTGGTTTTGCGTTTTGATGTTTTGCAATATGAGTTTCATGCTATCATGTAATATTTAATTGCCCTATTTGTTTCTTGTAGCTTCTTGCTGAGAAAATGCCAGAGTTGCTTGATTTTGATAAGGACCTTTTGCATATAGAAGCAGCCTCGAAGGTATGCTTTGTTAGCTGCTTCTTTTGCTTGCTAGTCAGTTGTTGATCTGAATGATGCCTGGTTGCCTGTATGTTTGAGATGTATTATTCATTCCTCGTCTTTGTGTTTTGAATTACTAGATTCAATTGAAAAATTTGGCTGAAGAGATGCAAGCTGTGAGTAAAGGTCTTGAAAAAGTTGAACAAGAACTTGCTGCTTCAGTCAATGATGGTGGTATATCTGCAGGCTTCCAAATGGTAAGGAATAACATAGATTCATGATTGCTTTGTTAACATAGCTGTTCCATCATGCAATTTGGGCTGTAAACAAGCTGAGCTGCACTGGATACTTCTGGGTTTGAGCTCAGCTTGATAAGATTATGCTTTGGCTTGAGCTCGAATCATTCAATCTTCAGATTTGGAGATTGGGCCTGGATCTTTGGAAATTTCAAAAGTTCAAGATCGGTTCATGAGCTTGCTCTATAATGGAGCTTGAAGAGGCTTGATGACAAGCTCAAGCTCAACTGGAAAATTATATCAAAAATTAAGCATTCAGATATCATAGAATTAATGTCCAGTGCCCACATATTATATCTTCCAATTACAATTTTAATTCCCACTCAAAATAAATTATATAAGAAATTCACCACTCAATTAACATAAAAACCTACCACTGAAAACACATACAAATGAAAAGTGATCACAAACTTCCTCCATTGCATCACTTTTCAGTGGTAGAGCGAGAGAGAGGGGCTGTGGTGTGGTGGTGTGTGCTGCGTGAAATGAAAGGAAAGTAGGATATACATTTTAGGGTTAGTTTTTTTTTGGATAGTTTAATTCCATATATATTTGTGTGCATGTCTAACTCGGAGCGGGTCAGTTTTGTGGCGCCTAAATCCGACTCCGATTTTTTCACTTTCGGATTAATCCGAAATCTGAGTGAGCGGTTAAGAATCCGCAGAAATCGGATTGGACCGATTCGGTTAACCGTGGATCAGACCAGATTGCCATTCCTAATTTGAAGGCAAATATATGAAGTACTTAGCTAAAAAATGGTCGAAAGAAGGTTGCAGAACATGAAGGCATACGTCCTACTTTTTGTAATGTAAATTACTGAGATTAACTTGCAGATGTTTCATAAATAGCTTGGGAAATTATCATGGCCAACCAATATATCAAACATCAATTGCCTTTGCCCCTTGGAGTGCTATAACTAACAATTGAATATTGTAGGAATAAAATCCTTCATAAAAAAATAACATTTTAAATGTAAAACCTAGCATTGTCATGTTTTCTCATACCAGAGCTTAGCACTTTGGGTTCAGGTTTATTAAGTGATTGACGGTTTTGTTAAAAGTGCATGTAAATGAATCAAAAGAAGTTGAAGAAAGTAAGACCTATGATTCATTTTAAACATTGACTCCCTTTTGCAGGTGTTGAAAAACTTTCTTGATACTGCTGAAGCTGACGTGAGATCACTCATCTCCTTGTATTCTGAAGTGGTTAGTTTTTCTACATGCCTTTACTATAATTCATGCTTCACGGGTATGCAGAGAATATGCTTGTGCAGTTCATTAGTGGTTTAATTCAAAACTCTTGAATCTTATCTTGCAGGGAAGAAATGCAGATTCATTGTCCCAGTATTTTGGAGAGGATCCAGCTCGTTGCCCCTTTGAGCAAGGTCAAAATGATAATCTTGAATTAACCCAGTATTGGTTCACTACATGTATTTAGACATGAAATTGGAAAATGTTTTGAGAATTTTATTGATAATCATAGATTAGAAAGATATTAAAGCTCGGAAGAAATGAGGAACTATAGATTATTTCCTCTGCAGTTCTAGCTTTCTAAGATTGCACTGCTGTTAATGCAAGCCTAAAATATGATTGTTAGGCAGCGATTGGATACATTCTTAATGTTCCATGATCAACATTTTTGAATTGATTACCGATGTTGCTTTTTTAATTTCCTTTTCTATCCTTGTTTTTCTCTTTGCAGTAACACAAATCTTGGTCCTTTTTGTGAAAATGTTCAAGAAGGCACGAGATGAGAATGAAAAGCAGGCCGAGGCAGAAAAGAAGAAATTAGAAAAGGAAGCTCTGAAAGAACGGGGAGCTGCTAATATTTCTGCAAAGAAAGAGGGTATTGATCTCGACAAGTTGAAACTAGGTTCTCAAATCCTTAAACCCTCTTCATGATCTTTTCTTATAGCATAGCGTCTTGACATCTATTCCGGATGTCATTTTTTGCATGCTGCTGTTGCAAGTTGCTGCGCTTCATGTTAATACCGATTTTGCTACAGATGACTGGAAAAGTATTAGAACCAGTTTTAAAATTTTATATACAAGTAGAAAATGTGTTGGACTGATGTATAGTATATGAAATGAATCTACTGCTCCATAAAGTCCAACTCTTCTACAGATATATTCTTTAATATTTGAGACTTGATGAAACAGAGATGTTACCGTTAGGACTTTCTTTATATTCAATGTACAGTGAGTTTAGATTTTTTTATTCTCTTTTGTATAAATAATACAATACAACTAAGTGTAAATCAAGAGATTCTGGGTCCACCACATCAAAGATTACTCTTTTCTTCATTACGTTTACGTTTTGACATTGTTTTCTAAATTTTAGAAGGTTCATTTTCAGGATCTCCTGAACTAATGCAATTGATGAACCTTCCAAGTAGCTTTTATCAAGCTGAGGTTTGAGGAATTAACAAGTGACTTAGCTTATTTAAAATTTTACCTATTTCCTATAGGCACAGATACATATTTATGTGAAAGTGAGTGATTTCTAAATGATTCTTGAACAATGCTGCAAATAGTGGCAGAACAGAGTACTGTTAGGTTCAAGCTCAAGTTCTGCTGAACGAGTTTTATGGTGTTCTTTAAAATCTTAAATGGGAATTGCTTGTTTTATTTTAAATGAGAAGAAATTAGGCTTGTTTTCTTTAAAACCTTAAATGAGAGAAGAAATTAACCTTAATGTAAGTATTAACCAATCATTATATTCATTATATTGG
>CATIWJ010045577.1:0-21184 GCA_949640765.1 Croton laevigatus | reverse complement strand
TTACTTGATTCTTGTTTTAGGGTTTGTAAATTGTAATTGATGTTTTGAAGATCTCGCTTATGCTCATTTGTTTTAGGGTTTGATTGATCATAAGTTTGTAATTTTCTGATGAAATGAATAGGAGAAGGGAGCTTTCGCTTTATAACTGCTGATTCTTTTTTTTCGTTCTGTTTTTTATCATTTTGAACTTGTTTGGATGCTGAGAAAGTGAAGAGAAAATGGTGATGGGAAAATTTCGGTTAAAACCGAAACCGAACCGAACCACACCGATAATTTCGGTTCGATTTTGTATCGATTTTATACACTTTCGGTTCAGTTTTCGGTCCTCCCTTTCAGCAATTTGGTTTTTGGTCGGTTTGTTCATATCGGTTCGGTTCGATTGACCGAACCGATTTTGAACACCCCTACTTCGAACCGGACCCTTTTCGCAGCAACAGTGGACATTGATTCTTCCAATACCCTGGTTGTTTGCAGTAGTTACAGGTGCCAACTGAAGAGGTTTTATATTGCTGAGTAGGTGTTGCAAGGACTGGGGCAGATGAAGAAACTGCCAAAACCGAAGTGGAAGATGTATGCACCCCTTTTAGGGTCTTCAAACATGTTTCTTTAGCCATGAGTGCATTTACCACATATTCAACAGATAGCAAGGGTTTACGATGCAAAATTCCTGAACGACAATTATCAAATTCAGGACAAAGACCCATTAAAAGTTGGACAAGACGGTCTTCATCCCTAGACTTGACATAAGCATCACAAGCTTGCAATTCAACTGATTCTGTCAATGCTAATCGATCCTAAAGAGCTGTCATTGCACAAAAATAATCATGATTAACGAAGAAGAGTTGGATCCGCGATTGATTTCAAAGCTTTTATCAACTTTGATACCATATTAGAATTTATATAATCCATAAAAGAATGGAAAAATATATTAAATATTTAAACTCTTTTTTTTATTGAAAATAACTAAAGGGAATGACCCTTATTTATAGTTACAATACAAAAAGAAATGTTATAAATTTCTAATATGGAATTAGTGCGCTAACAGTTCATGGCCACACCGAGTGATGACAATGAGGACACTATATGAAAGCTTAGGTTGAGGGGAGTCAAATGGTATGCTCAAATAATCCAAGCTGCATAATAGTGACGGCAGCCGTTTGAATGGTTAGAGATAGCTAAAAAAGCCTATTATTGGGTATGCACTATAGTATTTTTTCAAATAAAAAAAAAGAAAAGAAAATCAATCCATATATAATCGGTATTCAACCAACCACATTGGTAGGATTTCAGTTTAAGGAGAGAAATTCCTAAAATTGATATTTTTGTTTAAGAAAAAGAAAATACAGTTGAGTATATTACAATCCAAACTTTGTCAAAAAAAAGGGTATAAATGTTTAAATTTAATTTCATGAAATTTTTTATTTACTCATTTTAACAGAAGAGGAGCTTAATGTTGGATGCAATGGGCAAAATAACACAAATTTAGATTATTATTTTTGAGGGAACAAATTTAGATTAATCTGTTTGTGAAAAAAAAGAAGATTAATCTGCCAAATCCTGGATTTCCACTTCTTATTTCCTTTGCACACAAATAACACACAGAATCTTTTAGCTTGTTATTTGGCAAATTAGCCAATCAGAGATAATGATACAAAAGATTGGCAAAACTGTATATAAACAAAGTAACGGAGTAGATAAAGATAAGTTCACGATTCCCCACTCTACTTATTTCCTTTCATCGTTCAGTTAGCAAGAAGAAAACGATGGACATTTGCTCACCCAAATCTCTTGTTATATTCCAGCGGCCTCAGCTTTTACTGCTTTGGTTGCTGATATTGGCAATTTCAACTACTTCAAGCTACTCCAATTCTGAATTTAAAGCAATTTTCAACTTCGGCGATTCTAATTCAGATACCGGTGGATTTTGGTCAGCTTTTCCGTCGCAGTCTGGTCCTTTCGGAATGACCTATTTTCGGAAACCGACTGGCCGAGCCACCGACGGCAGGCTAATTGTCGATTTCTTAGGTAATCAATGTCACCGACACAATTTTAATTTTTAAGATTAATTGCTAAAACAGTGTAAATTATCTTCCATTCTATACAGCTCAAGCTCTAGGATTTCCATTTCTGAGTCCATATCTGCAATCCATTGGATCCGATTTTAGACACGGAGCTAACTTCGCAACGCTAGCTTCTACAGTTCTCTTGCCAAACACGTCCTTATTTGTAACTGGAATCAGTCCTTTTTCTCTGGCTATTCAGCTCAACCAAATGAAAGAATTCAAAGCTAGAGTCGATGAATTTCACTCTACTCATAAAAGAACAGGTATTATTTCCACAAGCGTCACTAAGTACAATTACATTGTACTAACTAACTGCAGTATTGTTCTTCAGGATCAACTCATCTTCCATCACCGGACGTGTTTGGAAAATCAATTTACATGTTATATATCGGGCAAAATGATTTCACTTCCAATTTAGGAGCTATTGGTATAATTGGTGTAAAGCAGTATCTTCCTCAAGTAATTGCACAAATTGTAGGAACAATCAGAGTAAGCACCAAAATCTAGCTTTGGAATTTTCAGAAATTGTGTATTTTTTGGTACTGATTTTGTTTGGTAAAATTTCAAGGAACTATATGCAATAGGAGGACGAACATTTCTGGTTCTCAATCTTGCACCAGTCGGATGTTATCCTGCATTATTAGCAGAATTTACAAAGAATGCCTCAGATATTGACCTGTTCGGTTGCTTAATTTCTTACAATAATGCAGCTTTGGATTACAATAATATGTTGAAGCAGGCATTAAATAAAGCTAGATTGACACTTCCAAATGCTTCACTTATATATGAAGACATCAATTCTATTATGCTAGAGCTCTTTCGCCATCCCACTTCCCATGGTACGTTTATATACATACGTTATTACATTGCATTACTGTATACCAAACATTACCTTGAGTTAAAGGAATGACTTGAGTATATAATTTTTGTTCCATGAATTTCAATGTGTTATTTTTTCGAGCAGGGCTCAGGCATTCGACTAAAGCATGTTGTGGGCAAGGGGGAGGTGAGTACAATTTTAACCCAAAAGTTTATTGTGGAACTAGTAAAATGATTAATGGGAAGAATGTGAGAGCATTAGCTTGTGATGATCCTTATAATTATGTTAGCTGGGATGGAATACATGCCACTGAAGCTGCTAATAAGATTATTTCTATGGCTATTCTTAACGGGTCGTATTCTGATCCTTCTTTTGCCCTTCAACAGTCATCTCCACCCCATTGATGAGTCTCTAAGTTAGTTGACCATATTACATGTTTTCCTGTGACTAGTTCCAACCCAATTATGGATCAAAGATAATAATCGAAGAAATGAAAATAAAAGAATCATAACTGTTTCTTCTACTATTGAATTCTCAGGAATCAAAATGTGAGTACAAATTGAAATTAATGACTCTGAATATGATATCAAAAAAAAAAAAAGAAAAGAAAGAAAACGATAAAAAAAGAGAGAGAAACAACATTAATAGCAACTGAAATCAACTCAAGGAACATCATCATGTTCTAGGGCTGGTTGTGTTCTTACCATTGAAGCTGAAGGCATTTTACTATTACCAATCCATTGTACATCAAAATTTACTCCTTTATCAGATTCACCTTCCATTTCTTTTACCTTTTTACTTCTTAAAATTTTTATAGTAGTGACCAAAATCACAATTACCAAAACTAATCCTACTAAGCCAGCTCCAAGTATTATAGCCCATAAGGTCGTCTTCTTCTTTTCCTTGGCTTCTTTAGATGGAACTACAATAGAAAAATGACCGTCACCTTGTGTAAGACATCTATACCCTTCAGTCATGTCCCTGAATTGGACTAACCCACTTTCTCCAAACTTGACACATTTCATTTCCTCTTCATTGGCAGATTTTAGTTTCGTAAAATTGCCAAAATTAACTGCAATTTCTGATCCTGATACACTAAACTTGAGGGTTTCATTGCCTAATGTGGTTAAATTTGTAGCATCATAAGCTGCAAATCCAACCACAGGCACAACTAAAGAATAACCTGGAATGTTAAAGTAATTAGAAGACAAATCCCCCAAGTTTTGACACACAATAGCTATTCTCTTCACAAATGGAAATGGTTTAACCTTTGGTGGAAAATAGAAGGAACTAAAATTTGCTCCTCTATCCCAGAAACTACTGCTCCTGAGTCTAACAATTGAGGCTTCCATGTCAGAAAAATTTGCAGGTAGTGAAACATTTATTAAAATACCTGTACGTTGTCGTTTAACTAATGCTTCCATTGCATAATTGCGAATTGATGTATCTAATGACTCGGGATCATAGCTTAATGAGCCATCAGCGCTGGAATTTGACAACAACAACAAAAAAGAAAAGATTGTGTAGAAAATCTGAGATATTCTTTTACAACCCATCAAGATCATGGTACTCCTCAAAAGCAGACTCAAGGATTACATAATTATTGAATTCAGCTCATTTATGATGATTAGATAGGAAGATAAACAGAACAAAAAAAAAAAAAAAAAACTGACCAAATGAATCACTGATCTAAAATGGGAATTCAGTGTTGGTTGTGCAAAGAGAATCACATTTTAACCAAATGGAATTGGTGAGATGAAGGATTCTGAAAAATCAGAAATTGGGTTGTTCTAGTTCCTGTTCTTGATATCTTCGGGAAGTTTCCTGGAATAAAAGGAATGATAATCAGAGGCAGAACAGAGGAAAGAAAGAAATGTTATACTGAAGAGAAGGAAAGGGGATAGTTGTTTAGTTATTATCAATGTCGTTTATTAGGGAGCCAGGATAGACCGGCACTGGCACCCCAAAAGAAAGTACCTTTTCTTCTCCTTTCTGAAATGTTTTTATAACGTCCTTTTTTTTTTTTTTTTTAATTTCTAGTTTACTATGAAAGCAAAAAGGTTGTACGTTACAGTCAGCAAAAAGCTATTGTAATTTGATGAAAAAGATGGAATTTGGATTAATTAAAACATGCAAATTGTAATTTCGATTAATGATTAGTCGGCTTCTGTATGGAGTTTACAAGTGGAAGGCTGTGCGTTTATTGCTAAAGAAGTTGCAAATCTTGTTTACTGGGTCATGAAAAAAAAAAAAGAAAAACTAAAAGAAATGAAAGAATCAGATATTTGAAAAGCTGGTTCTTCTTCTTCTTCACTTTCACTTTTGCCGTTAATGGCGGACCCAAATTTAAGCCAATGAATGATCAACTCCCATCAACCAACTTCATTTTTAATTAATATATTGATTCTGTTCTAAGTTCAAACCCGCCTTAATTGACCACCATCAACCTCCTTTTTTCCCCTGAACTAAACATATTGTATTTTTTAATTAAAAGCTTGATCAAATTTAGTTGCTATTTAATATTCATTATCTCAGCATTATTGTGGCATTAATATAACTAATAAATAGTAGATTTGAGATAAATTTGTGAGTAAACTTATTGACCGTTATCAAATTTTTGGATCTGTTGAGGCGAAAATTCATACAATATGGTTTCTTATTATGAGACTAATAATTTGTTGAAAATAAACATAATTACAATTTTTTTTTAAAACAAATATTCAAATTTACAGTTATGTAAGTATTTCTATTATCTACAATAACACCTATTAACTCAGTAAATTTATTTTCAATTTTGATTTGCCTAAACTGGATTTAACAAAACTTTGATTTCATTCATAGTTCATAACTCTAAACAGTTTGAGGCCCAAAGCATGCTAACAGGAAGACCCTTTAAACCCAAACCATTTACGAGGAAATGTAAAATATAACATTTTTAGTTATAAAGGTTGCATTTTCTTAATCATAAAGAAAAACAATAACGCAAAGAATGATTTAATGTTTTTAGATTTCGAGAAAATTAAAATATAAACAATAAACTATTATTATTATTATTATTATTATTATGCTTAAATTTGCGTTAAACCTTATATTTTGTACTGTTAAAATTCATTTTTAATATTCGTTTTTATGATCAAATAATGACCAGGAAATATATGGAAGAAAGAAGGGAAAGAAAACGCGCCTCAAACGTGGATTTACAGATAGGGAATCAGCCAATCAAAATGCTTGGCGCCTACACGTGTCATTACCAGAATGAGAGTCAGAAACTCAGCACAAAAAATATCATCACCGGATAACAAACCAAAAAAAACTCAAAAATTTCGAAATAAACAAAAATAAAATAAATCAAAATTACCAAAACAAACACAACGATCAAAAGGATAGCGAGCCACAGCGTTTGGGTAGCCACACATCAATATCCTAATGGCAGCGACGGTTTATGCGGCGGCAGCAGCAGCAGCTTCCTCTTCCATGGCGGCTACCACCACCAGCACCGTCGCCGCCTTGATTCCTTCTGCTAACAGAACAGCCCGCTGCTCAGCCTTGCCTTACCTTCGACCACACCTCTCCTTCCGCTCTTCCATTAAACAAGTCTCAGGTACTCTCTGTTTTTATCTCTACTCGCTAGTGTAAAGTAATGCAAAGAAAAACCGAACAAATTTTACTGTTATGAAGCATTTTAGTAGAAGATTTGCTCTGTTTGATTGCGTAATTAAGAAAGGGAGGAGGAATGCGGATGGAGAAAGTAATTCCAGTATCTGAATTATTTAGAATTACCTAATTTTTATTTCTAATGTTCATGAATTATGATGATTTGAGCTTATTATCGAGTAATTAGTGATTAAAGTTCATTAAAATTGAAATTATTGTTTCTTGGAGAAGAGGCTCGCAGGTTTTCTCTGCTTCAGACAAGAGCCTCATCGGAAGACACATCCAGTCCCGTTGAGGCCGGTGAGCTATTCGAAGACTTGAAGGCAAAGGTAAAAAGAGATAAAAGAAAGAGAGAGGGAGAGTAGAAAAGCTGTGAATTACTTGATTTTGTTTTCTAAAGTTGAACCAAATTGATGTTTTGTTGGTGAATATTACTAGTGGGATGCAGTTGAAAACAAGTCCACAGTGCTTCTGTATGGAGGTGGGGCGATAGTTGCTGTTTGGCTATCCTCCATTGTTGTAGGAGCTATAAACTCGGTACCTTTGGTGCGTTCATTTTGAAAATGAATTATCAAAATGGAAATTGAAGCTTTTCATTTCTTTTCTTTCTTATTCATTCTGTTATGTTGTATCAGTTGCCCAAGATCATGGAGTTGGTTGGGCTTGGATATACAGGATGGTTTATCTACAGATATCTTCTCTTCAAGGTAAGCCAAAGTGGTCTAAAGTCAAGTTATGACAATTTTCCGTGCCTAAAATTTAACTTCTCCAAATGCAAATTTATTAGATAACATAAATTCCTCTGTAATGCAATGTAAGGGTGATATATTATTGCATTACATAGAAATTTGTAGTACATTGCATCAAAATTACCAAACATTGCCTTAGTTTCTTGCGAACTAGCAGAGAATGGCAATTTAAATTTGGAACGTAAATCTCATTGATAATATTGAATAAATTGCTAATACGAAACATATTTGACTTGGTCAGTCAAGCAGAAAAGAACTAGCCACAGATATTGAAACTCTGAAGAACAAGATTGCTGGAAGCGAGTAAATCCAAACATTCCTTTCTACTGCGGGTCTTCATTTAATTTCAGTAATGTGTATCCCTCCATGTTGTCAGACATATATGTATCTCATCTCATATTGTGTAGATTAGAGCCTTGTATCAACGATGTTACTCTTGCATTGTAATAATAATGGTACTCAGTTTCTTCTTTATGCACTTTATGAAGTAATCACACTACTACTGCTTATATTTTTTTGGGCTCTCAAGTATCTATCATATTATATATTGAATGAAGTACCTCTCATTCAATTAAATCTATACAGCTTCAATTCGGTTGTGCTAAAGCAAGATGGCGGTTATTATAGCATCCCCTTACACATCATAGTTGAGGAATCCCCAGAAGCAATTTTTATCTTTGCACCATCATACAGCAATAACAACAATCCTACAACACTTCCATTCCCATTTCTTACACGTTAGAAATATATTATATAAAAAAGGGGCATTGTAATTGACTGTTTAACCTTCTTTCCGATAAAAACTAGCTCAGTATAAGGTGCCTACTTATTACATTTCATACTCTTGGTTAGAGCTGAGTAACAAGAAAACAGGTTAGAACTTCTAGAGAAGGAAAGCTTTCGAGTCAGTGATTCAGACGGATTGTGAGCTCAGCTCTAAGATGCAAAACCCCGTTAATGAAGTAGATACTATCATCAGCCATGAAGGATGTCCATGGAAGGGCGAATAAGTTACGGTAGCCAACTGCCTTCCCCCCAGTGAATGTGTAGTTCCCTTTGTATTTGCTGACAAACTCCTCCGTTGGCTTTGTCCTCACTGCAAATTCATAATCCACAGCTATGCTAACACATCCCTTCTCCTGCATTCCCAAAAACAAACCAAAACAATGGAAAGAGCTCTGTTGGTCCATGTTGCAATGTGCTGACAAGAAAAATCCTTGTCCACCCAAGTGGAATGCCTGAGAATAAACTCGCCCAGAAGGGAACAAATTCGCACATTCTTCCCGCTTCAAGTCCAGGTAAACCACACACTGTTGCCTGGGCAGTTCGAATTCTACCACCTTAACTGGCCTATACTTGTATGCACGCTCCACGAATCGACGAGTCAAGGACGCTGACTCCTCTGCTGCAAGGGATCTTTGTCGATGTGGGGCCTCAGCCTTGAAAAAGAGAGCCTCCAAAACGAGCTTAGATGCAACATCATGATCAAAGTCAGGACATGTTAAAACCTTCTTCAGCTTCCGACAAGTCATGTAAGGGAATCGAATGTAGCGTGCTAGGCGTGCACCAAGGACTTCCCGACGCTCCTCGATGTTTGGGTACTGACTCCTGGTCCACTTCAACACAAAGTCATATACAGCATCTTCAGAAGCAACCTGAAGATCATCACTGGATAAAATGGCCTCCACTCCAGCCAGAGGCAAGGACATCACCTCTTCTTGGAATCTAGTAAATTTCAAACAAGCCACCAAAAAGGAAAATTATACTTCTAAGGAGTAAAAGCTTAGCAGAAAATATTATTGTACTGCTGCCTGATAATTCAAAGAAAACACAGCAAACTAGATTATCTATATGGACAAGACCACCTATATTTCTAGTCCTGGGACTAGAAAGAAGAATCTTGAATGAGATGGCAAAGAAAACTATAAAAAACAAACAAACAAATAAATTGAA
Organism: Croton laevigatus; assembly: GCA_949640765.1. Lineage (NCBI taxonomy): Eukaryota > Viridiplantae > Streptophyta > Magnoliopsida > Malpighiales > Euphorbiaceae > Croton > Croton laevigatus. Next base: position 11,945 of record CATIWJ010045577.1, on the reverse strand, counting down.
GTTAGCTTACTTTGTCATATCCCTATAACGAGAAGCAAGATATTGCTTTGCAGCATCAGTCAATGGTTGAACTGCTTCAGCCATTAGAACACTGGAGGGAAGCTCCAGATAAAGCAACGCAGATTCTGGTGTCATGGGCATGTTACGCAATTGTCGGCTGCAATACCTCATACACGAAGCAACCTCGAATTTATCAGCAGCCATCAACACATCAAGCATGCCTGTAGCTGTAGTGGTAGACAAAGTATTGCTGTACATAAAATTCAGAAGCTCCATGAGGGCAGCTTCCTCTGTCAAAAATTTACCCAAAAAGGTAGAAAGTTAGTAAGATAAAACTTTTTTCCAACACAAGTAGCTAACCAAAATAAAAAGATATAACGTATACCAGATGCATTGATCCGCAGTGTCACATGCCGCTGCTCTGACTCTCTCATCCCATTTGAGAAAAGCTGCCAGAAAGGACGTGTAAGAGTAATTACAAAAACTAGAAACTTTAGCAGTCAGAACATTCTTTCAAGAGCATGGGACATTACCTTGTAGAAGAATGGACTTTTTGCTGCCAAAATGGGGGAGCTGATATGTAGTGTTTTAACTCTCACAACCGTAGAGCAATCCATGCTCCAAGTTGACTCATTGCCATCCGCAGGTTCATCACCTACAAGGGTTGGGTTTTGGGCAAATTTAAGAAACATAAAATTCAATCTCTATAAGAATATAAGAGAAATTTTTATGATTAGTTCAGTTCCTAATATCAGCCAAGTTAAGAGATTCAGGGATGAATTCATGTAAACCTGAAGATTGTACGTGGCGTGGAGCAAAACCTGAAAATTTTACTAGCCACATATCAATATAGCTTCTTCACATAAGGAAACAGAAAAGGGCTAATACGATAACTTGAAACATTAGGTAAGATCATATCCAACAGAACCATTTGAAAGCAACCCCCATGACTATTCCTAATAATAGTTCTTTCAGAAAATAACTTATTCGAAGAAAAACTCAGAAAAATAAGCAGCAGTGTGAGATGAGCAAGTGCGTATTGGATTTGATAAAATTATCTCCACCAGTTTCTTAACGCCATAAGTGATACATATGTCATTTACTTTCAAAATTAAATTGGAAACGCCATAGCCTACTTTACAAACGTAGTCTTCGATTTTGCTCTCTCTTTCAATTATGACTTGATGACATTTAAAACGTCAATGGCCTGTTCTTCTTAGATTCTTTTTTGGATAATAATGTCCTCATTAATGAAAGCTTTCCCTCGATGATGACAAAGGAACACCAGCAAACCGACAAAAAAAATAATGGACAAACAAATGAAGTAAGAAATACACAACGCAACAACTTGATTATAGTGATTTGTCTATTTATTTACTCTCTCCATGCAGAAGAAAGAACTTTCATTTTATCCATATTACAAGAAAAAGCTTCTGGTGATATCCTTGCAATGCTAAAAAAAGATTTGTGAAATTACCTGGGGGTGGCTCTTCAATCATTGCATCTGTTTCCTCATCTTGATTCTCACAGCAAGCACAATCATCCATATCAGGTTGGTTACAACTCAAAATCTGCTCCTCCGCACCAATAGATACTTCCACAGCTAAAAGAACATTGTGAAGAACATTAGCCATCATTAATAGGGTTAGATTGAGGACAATAAAATTAAAACCCAAATGAAAGAATTCTAGAAACAATAGAATAGAAGAACTGAGGGGCTTGTGAGCATTCTTAAGCAGTATCGCCAGTCAACATACAAATTTCCTAGAAGCTATTATAAAGATGAGAGTGAAAAATCCATCCAAACAGCTGATATGCAACAAAAAGTCCTACAATTAAATTCTTCAAACAGGGAACCCAAAAGAACGTTGTTTAGATTTATATACAAAAAGTGCAATAAAATTTTGGAAAACAGAAATTAAAAGGTTATAGAGAGATTTTCATGTTTCCATTCTCATATAATTTCTCAAATTTCTCAGCATGCAACCAAAACCCCTGAAATTGCAAAAAAATTTCTCAATAATTTTTCATTTACAAAATGAACCTGAATAAACAAAATACACATAAAAAAATATTTAAACAAAATACACATAAAAAAATATTTAAAAAAAAAGGAAAAGGAAAAGAGAGAGAAACCATTTTCCTTCTTAATATCTTCTCTCCTCCTCTTACGGTGTCTAGCCCAATCGGCAATACTAGTACATCCCTCGCCAACGGAACTATTATCAGGCGAGTCATCCACGATCTCGATCCGAAGAAGCCGGTCAGAGAAATTACTATCATTGAAAGCGAATCCAAAATCTCCATCGGAAGGAGAAGAGCCAGGAGCATAAAGAGAAGAAGAATCCATGAAGAGATCGGAGGTGGTGGAGCCTCTCATCCACTCCCTCTCCAACAAAATCAGGTAGAAACCCTAGAAATTAGGTAACCTCAGCCTGGGCCTGCCTGCCTTATCTGGAAGAAGAAGGTACCTGAAAATGAATCAGGTCCTTTGGGGAGAGGGAGAAAAGGCGTGAGTGAGGTTACGATTTCTGTAACAGAAATTTTTAATATTTAAAAGCGAAATGACATAACAGAAGCGGTTTTTGATTTGTTGCGCGTCTAAACATTTACTTCTTTCTTTCTTCCAATTTAGGGTATTATCAAATTTTAGGTCGCTACTACGACGCGCTTCAACTTTTAAATACTATGATTTGTTGTTTAATTATTGTATTATTCCCGTATTTGTATTTTAATATATAGGAGTATTAATATTATCGTTTTATTCAAATTTTATATTAGTACGTAACTTTATAATATTATTATTCAGAAAAATTAACAATAAAACATGTGTTTGTAGCAAAATTTTATAATTACTCAGAATCAAATTATTCACAAAAGACCAGAAGTCGAGGTTCAAATTTTTTTAGTATAAAAAAAATAAAAACTCAGAATCAAATTATTATTAAATTAATTTTAAACATATTCTCATTCAAATAATAATTACTTTATTAAAGTAATTTATTTCTAATAACTGTGAGTTAATAATTTTATTTTGAGATAATGTGAAGTATTATTTATGAGTTAATATTTTTAATGATTAATATTAATTCAAGAAAATTGTTTTATCTTTTAATCATACTCATTATCAAATGTATAAACAATATTTTAAATTGCGTAGTAGTGAATTAAAAAATAATGATTAGTAATATTTTTATCTATAAATTATAAAATTATAGTTATTTATTGCAATAATATTATTATATTTATATTTTATGCTAATCACCAATAAAATGTGAGTATTTTTATTTTTTATAATATTTATAATTAACCACATTTATATTATAGTTTAACAATATACATAAATATATAATAATTAAAAATTGAAAGGCATTATTTGTTTTAAATGAATTACTTCCTAAGAAGTTAAGTTTTTAAGAAGTAGGAATGCCCTATGCTGTCCATGGAACCCCTCCATTTTTTAATTTTTTTGAAAATTTTCCTTTTTTTTTCAAAATTTGTATATAATTATTAGATCTATATAATATACCCCTCCTAGTTTTCACCTAATCACATGTTTAGGATACCTAATCAACTGAATCAGCTAATTAAAATCAAGATAATATTTATTTCTTTCATATAATACTATTCATAGCTATTGTATTTTAAGAACTCTTAAACTAAATTTTATCATCCCACTAAATTTAAAGCTAAATTATTATTTTTTTTGGCTAATAAAGCTTAATTTGTTACAAATATATCATGAATTTATAAAATGGTATCACTGTATTTAAAATTTATTCATATTCTTACATCATAAGTAAACTCCAAATGTAAACATAAATTTCTCATGAACTCTAACATGATTTTCTATCCGAACAATCGAAGAAGCAACCAAAATTGTTTAGAATGCGAAAATCTTGTGAAACCTTGTAATGTCTTCTTGTTCTTCTCTTTCTTTTTTTAATCAAAGATCTTCCTTCTTGTTCTTTCACTCCGAGAACGTGTTTTTTTTTTTTTTTAAGTTCCCAAATAGGTCTTTAATTACTTAGTCACACAAAAGGACAAACTTTGAAAAGTTCCATTTTGATTCTCTAATTGACTGACTTGTAGCATTACTTTTAATAATTTACATTTTGGTCCATATTATATATACTTTACAAATACATAATCTAATTTAAAAAAAAAAACTAATTTTATCCTCATCTTTTAAAAAATTGAACTAATTTGTACACATGTTCAACATAATAGTCTATAATAGTCTGTTTTGTCCTCATATTTTAGAAAAATTATACTGTTTTATCTTTTTGTTAATTAAAAGTAATAATAATTAACAAGTCATCTAATTATTTATTTCTTAATGATAATTATAAATATGACATTATCTTTTATTAAAATAATAATTAATTGTAAAAAAAAAGAAGCTAAAAAGACAATGGTGCCCTTTTAAAATAGTTTACTAACAAAATCCTTTTCTCTCTTGTTCCTCTCTATAAAGTGTCACTCAATTTAACATTTTAATCTCTAAAATTCGACCTGAATTTATCACTTTTACAATAAAATGTAAATTTAAAATTTTAAGAACTTTGACTTGCAGCTCTATGTGAACAAAACAGTGGAATTATATTTGCAATAGAAATTAAAAATAACCAGATTGACATAACAGTAAAAAAATAATAATAATAATAAAAGTTGCATAATACAAATCATCAACATTAATATTTTTTAGAAAAAATTCGAAGCCTAAAATCCCTTCCAGCTGATCTCAGCGAAAGCACCATTACTAATTTGGGCATTTGAAACCACAACTAGCAAAATACCTAAGCCGATTATATTATTAACTGAGAAAACTCCTATTGAACGTAGTACAGCAAAAATCATCATACAGCTTAAAAAATAAACTCGGAGAGGGTACTAATACAAATATATCATAATTTGAAGAATAACCTTAATGAACAAGGAAGTCAGCACATCGATTAGCCTCACAATAAATATACCTCAATTTGATATGCCAGTCTTTCTTAAGAAAATACTTTATATTCAGGACCACATCGATAAATTTATTTATTTTTTTTATTTCAACAAGAATAATTTCACAATAAATATAAAAAACTTACACAAACCAAATATTGTAGCTAGCCTCACCATTTACTTATTTAAACAAGAAGCTGAAAGCTTCCATTATCATTTAAATGGCAAGCTATAATATATAATTTTCAATAAACTTAATTAATTACTTCTTGCAAACAATCCCATATCCAGCAGAAGCTCCACGAGTGCAATCCAAAGTGCGATAATCAGTAACTGTTTCAATAATCTCAGTATTTTTTGAATCATCTTGAACTGAGAAAATGCAAGTTTCACATTCTGCAGAAAGCAAAGATTTAGTCCTATACTTTCCTTCATCTCCTAAAACTGGCATCGCTACACCAGGTTTCGCCGAATTTTCGAAATCAGGCTTATAAGTTCTGCCCAAAACTCCATCAACTTTAGGAGACAAGTTAAAGAATCTGAATTGAACCTCTAAATGAGCAAAACAATCGTCTTTAGGCACTTGATATTTATGAACTCTGTCATCTTCCTTAGTTACAGGTACAACGTTGACCATAATTTCGACAGTATCCTTAATACTAACTATAACACTGTTTTTTGGGGACAATCTTTCTACTTTGACAGTTTTTTCTGGTGAATACCAAATAGAAAGTGACTCTTGAGGGATGCTTAATTCTTGACCGTTGTAACTGAATTTCAAATGGTCAACTTCAGTATTCCAAGTTGCTGCCTTTGTTGCTTCAAGAGAAAATGAGTTTGAATTGAAAAGAATTCCCAAAGCTTGAATCCAAGTAAAGTCTCTTGTTCTTCCTTCTGGTCTATGCCCAATGAAACGACCGTTGATTTGGAGATTTGAATCAGATACTAAACTAAAATGGTCATTGCTTTTTCCATGGAAATAGAAAACGACACCGTCGCCGCCGATGAATCGAGGATCATAGCAAGCTGATCCGGGAGTGTCACAACTTGCTTTGCGCCCTTCAAAATAAATGTGTAACAGAAGACATAAATAATATTGGACTAAATAAGCAAATCACAGTTTTTCCATGTTTTATAGAGAGTAAAATAGCATAAATTTTAAAAAATTAACTAAATAGATGCCACGATAATATATGTACAAATATATAGCAATACATACACTATATACAATACATTTGGTAAACTATAAACGTGATTATATTAATAGCAATAATACAGAATAATCTCTATGATTCTATGATTTACTGCTGTATCATAGAGATTATTCTGTATTATTGCTATTATATATTAAATAACGATATATGAAATTTAGATATCTTACTCTTGCAATCAGCCTTGCATTGTGGATGATCACAGTTGACATAACAAACTTTGGCTTTAGGGTCATGAGAGTAAGTGCTTGAGCATTCATAAGGGCATTCTATGTTCTTCCCATAGCATCGGCTAAGTGGGTTGCTGCACTTCACAGATTCTGCATTTGCTCGTATAAAAACTGCAACAGAAGAAGCTACCAAAATAGCTAACATGAAATTTCTTCTCATCATCTTCATGTTTGATGTGACTGGAAAGGAATAGGATAAACCAAGATTGATTTTGGGATATGAGAATTCAACTTCTTATAGTGCTATTTATAGATTTATTTTGACTATGTAATATATTAAAACTTGATTTTCAATTTAAGCTTTAACTCCTATATGCAGCATGAACATGGTGCCGTTGCTTTGTATAGAAGGTAAAACTCCAAGTTGGTCCAAAAATAAAATAAAAGTCCCCATATGTTTAATTAAATTGTGTTATTGGTACATAGTCCAAATTTGTGAGGGAAAAAAAAAACTAATAAAATGAAAGTGGAGAATGTAAGTAAGGTTAATTGAAGGGTTGATGCTGTTATAAGTGACTTCTCTTGAAAAAAGTAGAGCAAAGAGGAGAATATGCAAAGCATTTGGGATTTCTTTATAATCCATTATTGAGCTTCTTGCTTTCATAGTGAAAAAAAAGTCTTCTTGCTTGCTTGCTTCTTGGGGGCTAACCAGCTAAGTCTACATGAAAGCCTCTTTCTCAAAAATTAAAGTATGGCTTTCAATAATAATAAATGAAATGATACTTCCATTATTTTTATTATATAGTTAAATAAAATTTATTTTACATTTTAGATATATGATAATTAAATTAGGTACCAACATCAAATCTTGTTTTGAAAAAAAAAAAAATAGCAACATCAATTGATCATAAAATTGCTCAGATGTTAAACATTAATTGTATGAGTTGTTAGTAGTTAACATTTTTATTTTAATTTTTATACACAATTATTTATGTTAAACGAATTTAATGTAATTTAATTTACTGCAAAAATTTTAAAAAAATAGGCATTTTAATCTGCAATTTTATGTTTTTTAGGTAATATACAATTGATTGAAAAATCTTATAATTTTTTAATAAATATATAAATGTCTAAATAATAATACATCAACAATTATTTAACAATTTAAAATAAAAAAATTAAAATAGTATTACGATAATTCAAATATTAAATAAAAAAAATAACAAAATATGAAATATAAAATATAGAATATAAAGATAAAAATTCTAAAAATTGCAAAATGCTTTGTATAAAACTGTTGACATTGAGACTGGTAAGTTGGTTTTTTGACAAGTTGTGATATTTGTTTTCAAAATTAATGACCCTTTCATGTCCCCACATTAATCACATCGAATAATCTTATCTAATTATGATATCCACACTAGAAAAGTAGTTGTTTGTTTCATGCTTGCTTCAAGGCAGTCCAAACCGATAGTTCCACGTTAGCATTTCTTTGAATTGGACGTCTATTATTGGAGGACTATGTCAAATAGATGATTTTTCTAGACCATTTTCATTGCTCAATTAAAAAGAAAATATCCCCAAAAAAAAATTGTTATTGAAAAAAAAAGCCAAAATCATGATTTTATTAAAAAAAAATTGTGACTTGGGATCGTTTAGTTGGAGCAAGTGAGAATAGAAAGTTCAACTTCTTGAAAACTACTAATTAAGGTTTCCGGAAGTTAAGTATTTATTTGGAAAAGTTTATAGAAATTAGGAACCTTTAACTTCTCTCCCAAAAAAAAAAAAAACTTCCACAAAAAAATATACTTCCTTAACTATTATTGTAGATAAATTCAATTTTATTCTTATTTTTATATTTAAAATATATTAATTATACGAATGTTTAGGATATTTTAATATTATATTTTATTAAAAAAATTCAATTTTCCAAGAATTTATTAAATAATCCAAATGATATTTTTCCATTACTTTCTAGAAAATAACTTCATGCAGTTGTACTTTTCTAAAATTTAATTTCTCATAAATAGACCATTTGAAACAAATGATACTATAAAGTTAAAATATAAATAATAATTATAAGAAATGTCTATCTACGAAAACATCCATTCCGCATTTAAAAAATTTATGAGCGTGTGCAACCTATGCGTTAGTTGACCATTGTTTTACAGTAGGTTTACAAATATTTAAATTTGGTACATTATGAAACATTTATGGAAGGCTTATGAAACTCCATTTATAATTTAAAAACAAATTACAACTAATATATTACCAATTTATAATGAGTTTACAAGTAGTTTAGAAAAAAAAAATTAATACAATCTGCAACCTACTCACTTGTTACTAGATGTCATACTCTACCAATTAATCTCTAGCATCAAAACTAATTGGATTGTTTGTTGTTCATCTTTGTGGAAAGCCTGGCGGATATTCCTACAGCAAAGCCAACTTCACCTTTCAATGCTGTTTCAAAGGTTGTTTGTTTCTGTAATTTTCCCACTCCTCATCTTACCACTTTGGTTCCAACAAAATCAAAAGTCAATCACCGACTCCACGCTACACTACACCACGGTTTCCTTACGTCTCTGCACATTCACCTTCTGCGTAAACATAGAAATAAAGTTAAATAAAAAATTTTAAACAAGTATAAACATATGATAAGCAATAATCAGCAGATATAACTAGTTATAAACATTTTAGAAAAACAAATACAACATAATTTAAACAAAAATAAACATTATAGAAAATCGTCACTTTTTTTTTTTTGGCCTATGTTAACCTTTTTTCATAATTATTTTTTTAAGTAGCAAATGGAAAAAAAAAAATTTATTTTTAGCCTAGATGTTCCTTTCTTTTATTTTATTATTTTAAATTGTTTTTGCATTGTTGAGGCTTGATAGCCTAAATCAACCGGAGGAATTTCTATTTAAAAAATAACATTTGAATTCCTTTTAGTTCATTTTAGATGAACAATGATTACAATTCTTAATGTGAAAACAGAGCCAAATGAGGTGATTAATCGGTAGAAGCAATTTGGACCATAAATTTTTACATTAGTTTTAAATGGTTATTTATAACTTTTCAAGATCGCTTAGCTCTATTCATCTTCAACGCTCTTTTAAGGGTGGCTGCTTCTTGGTAAACTTCATGATTGTTTTTGCATAGGCCTGTAAATGAACCAAGCTACTCGCGAACGGCTCGGTGTTCGGCTCGTTAGATAATGTTCGTTCGAGTTCGTTCGTCAGCTAAACGAGCCGAGCTCGAGCTCTATAATCGAGCTGGTGTAATAAACGAGCCGAGCTTAAACATGTTCGCAAGCTGGTGTAATAAACGAACAAATGAGCATGTTCGCGAGCTGTATCGTTTATATGTAAACGAGCTCGAGCTCGCGAACAGGCTCACGAACGAGCTCGAATAGGATCATAAACGAGCTCAAACTCACGAATAGGCTTGCAAACAGCTCTTAACGAGCTTTCAAGCTCGAGCGGCTCGAAAATTATCGAGCTCACGAGCCGAGCTCGAGCCTCATTAAGTAAACGAGTCGAGCTCGAGCTCACTTGTTTCATAAACGAGCCGAGTTCGAACAGGCCAGTGTCCGGCTCGGCTCGTTTACAGTCCTATCTTTGCACACCCAACCTCCTTTATCATTAAGCAGTGATTTAGGGACCGCATCGACATTTACTTTCAAACAATATGTTATGTAACTCTTTTTTTTTCACCCTACAAACGTTATTTTGTGGCCAAAATCTGCCCTATAACTTCTTCTATTTTTGTTCAATATTTTAGTCTAGAATTTGAGCTACGATTTGACTATGTTGTAAGTTCATTGTATTTGATCGAAATTTAAATTGTCTTTTGATCTGATTTAATTTTCTGAAACATGCTATTTGCTCTATCACTATCCCTCTTAATATCATGACAAAATTATGCAAAAATAGGAAATGAGGGAAAGCTGACTTAATGAAGGCAAAGCAATTACAGTATCAAAAATCAATGTAAGTCGATAGTCAAAAGTTACATTAAAAAATACGTCATCAGCATAACAATCATCTAAAAATACGTCAAAGTGACCTGGAAATTCATCTTCGTGTCAAAAATCGCCATTTCTCTGTCCCTGCAACTACAAAATCAACATGGCTCGATAAGTAAAGAAAGAAATGAAGGGTAGAAAAGGAAAAACAATAGGAACTCCCTTCACCCCAAGACCAAAAGGACGAAAGGTAACACATCTTCAAGCACATGCAAACCCTTAGAGTGAGCCCATCCGCACCATAGTCGCACCCACTGGGTATACCATGAACTTGAAGCCGTGCCACTCACCTTTCTTCTCCTTTCAAAGCTGGAGTGAGAGAGCTCCTACCATTTAACCCCACCGAACACTAATTAATTACCATGTTAACATCATATTATTTCTAAATGTAAAAAAAAAAAAATTAATATTTACTAAATAAGAGATAATTTTGAGTTTTGAGTCCTTGGCACAAAGGGAGGGGGTCTTTATATAGGACTAGAGCCTAGAGGGGCTTACCTGGACCCTACCCTTAGTATTTGGCAATAGAATCTGGGTCATTAATTTTTGAGATTTGTAAAGCATCTCAGAAAAATCTGTCGAATCACAAATGTTTCATTGGATTGGCCATGTGTTTATTGTAATTTGCTGTTTATTATTAGTAGTAATTTTCTCATTAATTAAAATTTTGTAATATAAATGGGGACACTTACGGCTTGCTCCCATATTTTAGGTTTATGGCGGGTAAGAAAATAGCAAAGACAATATTCAATACAATTAAAATAAGAAGTAAAAGGGAAAGCAAAATTAAGTTGAAATTAAAACAATAGAATCATTAAAAACAAAATAATTTTTTAAGAAAATAAACAAATACTATGTAAAAAAATAAAGAAACGATATTTTCTGATTTTGCAACAATCTTTTCTTCTCAAAAGGAAAAGAAAAATCTTTTAGATCATTACTCTACAGGAAATTGCTATATTCACTATTTTAAAAGTTATTTTCCAAAAAATTTGCTTAAGAAAATTGGAATGTGCTCAAATTTTGTAAAGTATTTCTATATATATATATATATAAAAACTGTGATTCAAAACTGTGTTTGGATGTTTATGAAAAATCCGTATTGTTAATATTTGAATGTTTATGAAAAATCCGTATGGATCCTTATATTCTCAAGCTTGATTTATTCAAGACATTGTACCCTAAGTTCAATCAATAATAATAATAACACACCCGTCCGTTATACTAACCTTTTTTTTTTTTTTTGGTCACACTTCCATTGGCAAATGTAGTTCTGCATACTTTGGAAATGTTTAGTTTTGCAACTTATAAGCCATCCAATGAGGCTTGTAATTTGGATTTGGCGGTTCAAAACTTAAAATTAGGTTCGCTAATGCACTGAAAAGCTTATATACTTGTTGATTTCCTCTCCAATCTGGCTTCTTCTTAATTATGGTTTGGGTGTGTTCATTTTTTGTCGCAACCACCACTGGATTTGAAAGAATGGTTTCAATTGGGTGTATAAGGAGCTTGGTTTGCAAAATCTATTTTAACTTTTGGTATAATCTACTTATCCATCTCATTAACTCAATAATTGTTTTTTTT
>CATIWJ010045471.1:0-41585 GCA_949640765.1 Croton laevigatus | reverse complement strand
TTTGGCCGATATGAAGCTAATGCAAATCAATGTATTGTAATTTATGTTTGCAGGATAGTTGAAGCTGCTGGTACTTGTCCTATATGTCATAGAAATATGAAGAAGGTAAGGAAAATTTTTACTGTTTAAGACGCAGGATATCATTTTTAGCACCTTCAAGGAAAATGTTTATATCGAATGGTTGATATAATTATAATGAGCTTTATTAAAAAGGTGATTTTGTCTATCTTAACTACGTTAATTTATCCCGTATGATGAATGTTTAAGCATAAAGATTTAGTCTGCTGTAAATGCTATGTTAAAAAAAAAAAGTCTACTGTAAAGGCGCTGAGCCAACTTTAATGAGGTAGCTTAGCAGTAAGTATTCTCCTTACGAAACCTTAGTGCCTTGGTTGGAATGCATTTCACCTTCCAGTTCCAGGGATGGACACATGTATACCATGTGAGCGGCTTTAGCCCTCCCACTTTTGAGAATTTCTTTATAAATGTAAGTGAAAAATTCTAAAAGCAAAAGTGAATAAAAGAATTTATAAAATATTTGTATGTTATTTTATATTTATTACGAAGATGTGATTTTATTGGTTAAAACAATTATTTGATGGTCCATAATAATATAATTTATACACTCCGTTAAATAATTTTAAAATATTTTAAAAGACCACAAAGTTTGAAAAAAAAAAAGAAGTTATATTATAATTTATATTGAGTGTATTATTGTTGTTTGCTAATTTATATTTTACTCGAATTTAAAAGCCTTAGAGGGATTTCATATATTTTTTATAAAAATTTACTTTTTTAAAAATGCATTTCTAAGTAATTTTAAGATCATAATTTAATAATATTTGATTGGCAAAAATCAATGAAAAGAAATTCTTTGCAGAGTACAAATTTTTCATATTCAATTTAGAGATTTTGCTCCTTTCACATTCCACTTCTACATTCATCCCAGAGTTTGGCTGGCTACATTTCAGTCCTAGATTCATTTTTGTCAGCAAAAATAACTTTAAAAAATTTTGTGTATTATTTTTTCCCCTCCTGTTCTTTACTTCTGCATTCATCCCTACTTTCCATGTAGAGGTAGATGTAAATGTAGAGTATCTTTGTCAAAGTTCAAGTTGCGGTCTATTTCGATAAGTTAAAATGATAGTGGTATGATGTATATGAGTAAATGCTACTATATTGCAATGTAAGCTTGAGGTCAAACTCCACAGGTCACGCTTCCGGTTTGCGACCTAGCTTCACAAGGGTCATCTTAAATTTGGAGTAGGCACAACAATTTCATAAATAATTTTCTTTAAGAAGCAAATAAAATTACTATTATGTTTGTTCCACTAAATTTGAGAATTTGTGATTTTTTAGGGAAAAGTGAAAATTTGCATTGATCAATTTTTTTACATGACAATATATTAATAAATAGTAACAATAAAGTATTTTAGATTAAAAAGAAAAGAAATAAATATTTTGTTAAAAATGCTTATGGTTGGGTTAAAAAAAAAAAAAGGTTGTTTAGATTAGATAACAATTTCACATGTTAGAGAGTCAGTGAAACTCGTTGTGATAATTTGTATAACTGAAAGCTATATAAAAGCAAACATTGAATGTTTAATCTTAAAATATAAAGTGAAAACATAAAAAAAATAATATAAATTCCACGAATGAATGAAGAGAATATAATTTATTACTGTATGTTAAGTAAAAAATTTGGGGAGGAGTATGAATTCAAACAAAATTTTGATTAGTAAAAAGATTAGATTAATTAAAAAAGGGAAGGGAAACACAAACACAGGTTTGCATCCTCTTTGGTGGTGTTGGACAAGACAGACAGTCAACTGGTGCTTAGAATTTGGAAAACGACATAGCAAAAGGAATGAGGAAGACAAATTGAAGAAAAAAAGCTTCCCTTTTTAAAATTTGTGGGGAGGAGAAATGGTTTCAAATGTGAGGCCGCCTTCCTTCCCTTTATCCCTCCCTTTTAATATAGTAATTAATTTTTCTTCCTTTCAAACAATTTGTGTTTCTGATTCTGAATACTAACAATAGGAATAAGCCAGTAGTAGACCCTTAAAGGTTAGTCCAAGTGGTTAAGACTTTGACATTTCACATGGAAATTCAAGATTTGAGTGGTACCCATAATAAAGATGGTGTGAGTGATCTATGTTTTTTTATAAAAAAAAAGCCAGCAGCCAGTAGCAGTCAGTTTTTCTTTTTAAATAAAAATGAGTCAATTCACCTGATTATAAAATTTAAAATCCTAAACTACTTTTTTATTAGAGGAAGCGGATTCAACTTGCTCAACTTTTAAAAAATTATAAATATATAATTGATGGATAGACAATAATATTTTTTTTTTCACCTTATGGGATTCAAACCCACAAAAAAAAATATTTATTAATTTTTTTAAAAAAAATATTTATTATTATTATTATTATTAAAAAGTATAATTTTTTCCTAAAAAAAGTTTTTAATTTTCTTCTTTTCGTTTCTTTTTTAATCATAATAATACACTTTGCCTTTTAAACTTTTGCTCTTTTCTGTTATTCGTTAATCGTGAACCACTGTTCCCCTTCTTGATTTTTTTTTTTTACTTTCTTTAATCCATTTTCTGTTTCTTCACTATATTTTGAGAGCCTTAACCCATAATCTCCTCATCTTAACTTTGCGCCTATTTCTAATTTCATTCCAAAATTTAACTTTATTTCGTGCACTTCCAATTTAAATTTTTATCAAGTGAAAGAATTGAACAAATTTACAGACTAGTTGCAATAGTTTTCACCGAGTCATATGCTTACTAACCTTCCACTTGCCACATTGGATAAATACGTGGGTCTTATGCTTATGTGGATTTTCCACAAAAGAAAAATTAAAAAATTAACAAAAAAACCACCCCTTCCTCTTCTCTCTTCTACTTTTCCTTCTTCTTCTCATCCATGGGCGCCACCGACCACCAAAGGAAGGCAGTCGCCGTCCACCAATGCTCACCCATGGCATCTCAACCTCTCCGTTCACCAACACCCACCGACTGCCCCCTTTTCACTTCTCTCCTCTTCCCATCAACCAAACACCTCAAGTTTTCCTATCAATCAAACACCCATCTCCATCATTCTCTCTAAATCCAAATATTAAAGATTAATACTTTGATGGCAGTGGTGGGTTCGGAAATTCAGGCGGCGGTGGAGGTGGAGGTGGAGGTGGCGGTGGCGGAGGACGTGGAGGAGGCAAATGTGCAAGCGTTCAAAGTTTTGATTTTGTTTCTCTTTCTTTTTTTTTTTTTAGAATTTTGATTTTATTTCTCTTAATTTCTGAAATATGCATCTATTGTTCTTCTAGGTATATGTTTTTAGCTACGTGGTGTTGTATTGTCGTATAATTTCAATGAGAGGCTTTTGGTTCTATAAATTTAGCATGATTTTATGGGTTCAAAGTAGTAGAGATGAGTGTTTGGTTGATAGGAAATTTGAGGGGTTTGGTTGATGGGAAGAGTTGAGGAAAAGAAAAGGAAAGTATGAAAGAGAAGAACTCGACGGCGGCTGGCTTCATTTGGTGGTGGGTGGCGGCCATGGATGGGAAGAAGAAGGAAGAGAAGAGGAAAGGGTGATAGGTTTAGGGTTTTTTTTTTAACTTTTTTTGTTTTTCTTTTGTGGAAAATCCACATAAGCATGAGACCCACGTATTTGTCCAACGAGTTAAGTGGAAAGTCAAGTAAGCATATGACTTGGTGGAAAATATTGCAATCAGCCCTTAAATTCGTTCAATTCTTTTACTACCTCCGTCTTTTGGGGTAGTTTACATTTTCTTTTTGAGGTATCTTTTTTTGTTGTTTACATTTCCATTTATAGTAAATTTTGTAATTGTTTATTATTATTTTTTTATTGGTATTGGTGAAAAAGTAAGTGGTATAAAAGATTAGTAATTGTTTATTATTATATGTGTATTGATATTGATGATTTCTTGGTATTTGTGTTTTTAGGTTGTAAAAAATTCAAAAAGACGGAGGTAGTAATTTCTAACAAAAATTTGAATTGGAAGTATAATTGTTTAATCTCCAATTAGTTCGGATGAGTATGACACAAAGTTAGATATGTAGTGAAATTGAAAATAGGTGCAAAGTTAAGAGTGAGGAGATGGGTTAGGCCATATTTTGAGATCAAAAACTTTTTTTTTTTTTTGTCCAAAACCATAAAGTGGTATTCGAAATCATACTTTGTTCTAAGTTGATTATTTTTTCCTAAGTATAATAATATCAAATTTGGAGTTAATTTTAGATTTTTTTTTTAATAAAATAAAATTACAACTCATAAATTTAGTGTTTTTATGTCTATATCATAGAGAATTTTATGTTAACTTGAATAAACAAATGGATCGTATTATGAATTTGAATTTCCCACATTATATAGACCAAAATCTTAATATCATCACGTTTACCCTTAACTAACCTAGGTTGAGTTAAGAGATAACTAGCATGTACCCACATAAAAAGCAGTTACTCTGCATGTTTATTTTGAAAATTAGGGTACAATTGTAATTAAATTTATAAAATAGAGTATATGGAGGAGTTAGTTTAAAATGGGTATGATTGCAACAATTCACAAAATTGAGGATAAATTAATATGTTTGGCTTGGAAATCTATGTATATGGAAAAAAAACTTTTGTAATGAAACAATTAAATGTGTATTTCTTGTCCATCGAGTATACTGTTGTCTTATAACTCTACTATTATGAGTTGTACTCCTAAATAAATTAGGATATTTATTTCTAGGACAATGCTCACTAGCAAGAGGTGATAATACAAGTATTTTAATTAGTATAGAAGTATGATTATAATTCATTACCTTTTTATTTCACTTAACTCACCCAACTATTTTCTGATTGGTTTTCTTCCTCGTCGAAGCTCCAATTTGCTTCAACAATAGCCCACAATCTTCTTCAACAAATTGCCTGCAATATCTTCAACACCTTACTCGCAGCAATCGAGTTGTAGGACGACTGTGATAGGGAGTCCGACTGTGCTAAGGCGATCCAATTTCCAAATTGTATTGGTTATCCTCATTTATAGGTGCTCAATTTCAAAATCATTCATCATTGTGATTTAGGGATAATTCAGGGAGATCGAGTATGGTTTATTATGGGTACCAACAACTTCACCCAAAGGTAACTTCACCAGATTCTGATTTCTCTTTTACAAAAAATTGTAAAATTTCAGATGTGTATTCATAATTAAGGGTAAATTAAATTAAAGGAGCTCATAATTTTGGAAAATAAATTAATGATAAGAAAAATCATACTAGATGCATTATATAAAAGCAAATCATAGTAGATGAATAATGTTACTATAATTGAAAGGCAATACATGCAATGATTAAGTGTTAATAAAGTAAATTAATTATTTGAAAGTATAATATGGTAGGTCTATTAAATGATGGAGGAAGTAGGGAGGAATTTAACAAACATATTTGTATGTTGAATTGATTTATTTATTGTAATTATTTACTCTGACCTTAAATTGAAATAGGAAAACAAGCTCCCAATATAATGATTATAATGCAAATGGTAACGCGGTTGAGAGGATGATCACTAAAAAAAACGACGAGTGACGTTAATAGTGTTTTCTTATCTAACATTTATTTGAACTTACAGGGCATTTGAAATATAATGAAAATTATTCATATGATATTTACATAACTCACATGGATGAAAAACGAAAAAAATGTGTTAAAGAGCTCGGGTTTTGTGAGTTGGTGAAGATAGGTAACGTGAGTATTGACAAAAGGTTGTGTTATTGGTTATACGAGAAGTTTAATATAGAAAAAGTTAATTTAGATTTGAGAAAATTGTTGTCGATCCATATAAATGCAAACCATGTGGGGGATATCAAAATTCAGTTAACGAATCAAGTTAGAAACTTATATAGGCATTTCATAGTTATTATGATGGCGAGGAGACATCAGAAATCAGAAAAAAGATAAGATAATCTGTTTTGAAGAACCAATTCCAGCAACACTTTTTTTCTGTATGCACTTAGAGTTTTCCTATATGCCACGCAAAACACAAAGTTTAGTCCCCGATTAATGCCTATTGTGGCAGACGTATTAGCGGTGAAGAAATATAATTGGGCTAATGTGTATAAGGTGGTGGTTAAATGCATGAAAAGTTCCCAAAGAAAGAGCTAAGTTATATAATTATTCAAAGTTCACAAGGTGCCCATTTGAATGATGTATTAATTCAACTTGATCATTGCAGTGAATCGTGGGGTTGTGACTTGCGTCGATAGTTATTAGGTGAAACGAAAACTCGACGTAGTAAATTGAATGCATGCCAAACGGATAGTTCTTAGTCAGGAATAAATAAGTTTTTATGGGTTCAAAAACGATTGAATGAAGCTTTACTGAAAGAAGGAGAGCTATTAGAAGTGTAGATCCAAAACACACTAAGTAGCTTGTAAGGATATGAACACAAAATTTTTCAGTCTTTGACTTATGGAGAACTAAACATAATACAGTTACAAGATTATAGGGTGTTATTTTATTTGTAGATTCTGATGTTGAAATGGATCCATTTATGGTATGTGTTAATCTCTTTGTTAATATTGTCTGCACCATTTTAATCTGTTAAATTTCATAATAAAGTGGTTTTCCAAATGAATTTGGATAAAAACTCAGGTACAATTAAAAAATAGAAATTTCATGTTTTTAGAAATTTATATGAATTTAATAATTTTTAAACTCGAGGAAAACTAAAACAGCAACAAAATAAAAATAAATTAAAAATAGAGACTAAATTATACTATTTCTGTTTATCTCAATTATAATTATCTCATAATTTTATTCGAAAAGTAACGCATGTTTAATTACCTTTCATATTAACCAATAACGAGTTTGACAAAAAAAATAAAAAATTAACCAATAACCAGTGCATTCAAAGTTTCCACGTAAGCAGTAGGCCAACCCCAAATTTTTGCTCACACCGAGGTTAGACGGAAGAAAATTCCGTGGCCTCTTCTTTTATTAAGGAAAAAAAACTGTAATGATTTTTCCCACCGTATCTATTCTTCTTATTTCTAACAACTTGTAATAAACCCCTTTTTACAGCCGTCTGATCTGCCATCATCACACAAATCCCAATTCCGAAAAAAAAAGAAGACAACTATCACCAGTACACGTCACCCCCGCCTCCTTCACTACCAGTAACTGCTCAGAACCATTCAACACCACCGCTCTATTTAAACCCCTTCCTCCTCCTCTTCTTCCTCCGTCTCTTCATCCAATCGCCTACCGCCTCCTGCCTCCTCGTCTCTCTCTATTTTTCCCCATTTCTTTTCTCTCACTTTCTCGTTTTCTCTTGATATGGCGGGAACCGGGGTGGTGGCTGTTTACGGTAACGGAGCAATCACCGAAACCAAAAAATCCCCTTTCTCCGTCAAGGTGGGTCTAGCCCAGATGCTTAGAGGGGGTGTTATAATGGATGTCGTTAACGCTGAGCAAGCACGTATCGCTGAGGAGGCTGGGGCTTGCGCCGTCATGGCTTTGGAGCGTGTTCCTGCTGATATTCGTGCCCAAGGTGGCGTCGCTCGTATGAGTGACCCTCAGCTTATTAAGGAAATCAAACAGGCCGTTACCATTCCTGTTATGGCCAAGGCCCGTATTGGTCATTTTGTTGAGGCTCAAATCCTTGAAGCCATAGGTATTGATTACGTCGACGAGAGCGAAGTTCTAACTCTGGCCGACGAAGAAAACCACATCAATAAACATAATTTCCGTATCCCTTTTGTTTGTGGTTGTCGCAATTTAGGCGAAGCGCTTCGGAGGATACGCGAAGGAGCCGCCATGATTAGAACCAAAGGTGAAGCAGGAACAGGAAATGTAATCGAGGCGGTTAGGCACGTGAGGTCCGTGATGGGTGATATAAGGGTTTTGAGGAATATGGATGATGATGAGGTGTTTAGCTTTGCGAAGAAAATTGCTGCGCCTTATGATTTAGTTATGCAAACAAAACAACTGGGAAGGCTACCCGTTGTGCAATTCGCGGCGGGTGGGGTGGCGACTCCGGCAGATGCGGCGTTGATGATGCAATTGGGTTGTGACGGAGTGTTTGTGGGTTCAGGGGTGTTCAAGAGTGGAGACCCAGCTAGGAGGGCCAGAGCTATTGTGCAGGCTGTTACGCATTATAGTGATCCAGAGCTGCTTGCGGAGGTCAGCTGCGGCCTTGGCGAGGCTATGGTTGGTATTAATTTGAACGACAAGAAGGTGGAAAGGTTCGCCAACAGGTCTGAATAGGTTGATTCATTGAAGGTGAGGGTGAAAAAAAGGCCTCGTTTGATAGAAACTCATCTGTTTGTTAAATTTTATGGTTTTGTTATAATTTCAATTTAAGTAAGACCCTGTGTTTGTAGTTTTATGTTTGATTAAGTTTTTCATGTGGTGATTTTCTTTTGGGTTTTATTTGTTCAACAATTAACATTACTTGTATGGTTTGAGAAAGGTTAAAAAATGTCTTATATCCATCTCTTTTCTGTGGCTTCAGAAAAAGTTCTTCTGCTTATTTATATGGTGTTTATTTTCTTGTTTGTTTTTACTGATTTATCAATATTTGTCGAAATAAAAATGAATATGTTGTTCGAAGCTGATGCTATATTTATAGGAATTGGGTTATTTCAGGAATTTGCTCCTGCTCCAGTTTCCAAATTCTCCATCTGCAGTCTGAAAAAGCTACAAGTACTGAAACTCTGGTAGTGTGATCAATTTGATAATGGTCGTGTTAGGATGCTTTATGTACTTATGTCCCAAATGTTATTTGGTAATTGAATTCCTTTAGACAACACTGAAAAAAAACAATCAGTAACAAGTTTTTTCCTTGTAAGATTAGTTAATATGTTGTGATCTTATTTTTGTCAGTTGCTCTGTTAATCATAGCATTGATTTGTTTGCTGTTGAATCCCCTTTTCTCGTGGTTCAGGCTAGCCGAGCGGGTAAAATACTAGTATTCCTACTTAGGAAGCCGAGTTCGAATTACCAAAACCACTTAGGAAGCCGTGTTCGAATTATCAAAACCACACGAGGATGCGTGAGTATATCTTAAGCCAAAAAAAAAAAAAAATTTTCCTTCTCTGTACAGCAATATGACACAAAGGCAAACACTTTCATAAAATGTATTCATTTAATTAATTGGTCTTGCCTTCAGCTTGTAGGATAATTAACAATTTAAGGAAATAGTAGGAGGCACCCCCTATTGTTGCATACTGCAATTTTTCCGGTCCTTCAACATCTGGGAAATCGATATCTGCGGCGCGGTTGAATCCTCCGGCTAGCCATCCCAGGTTCTTGTATCCATTATCATACAACTTTGAAGCTGCCATCATAGACCTGACCCACAAAAATAAACATAATTTGTTTAAATAAGAATGGTCAATGAATTGGATTGCTGCAACTGCAATTGCCTATGAATTGAGAGAGAGAAAAATCCAGGCTGCTAAATGTTTCAATTTCTAACCTGAGTCCTTCCCCACAAGCCAGAAGCAGCTTGGCATCCTTATCTGGAACAATTGTCTCAACCTGCTTGATAAAATCAGGATTCAACATGGTAAAATTCTGGCCAGTCCATAGCCCAATATAGCCAAAATGTACCCACTTCTTCAAGAGAGTCAACGGACTATTATCCAAATCTTGAACAAATAGAGGTACGTGGAGTGACCCTTTGACTCTTGCCTTTTCTCTTTCCCATTCTGGTCTGATGTCAAGAAGCTTGAAGCCATCGGAGTTTAATGCCATGGCTGCTTCTTTTGAAGGTATGGGTTTAATAGCACCAGACTGTATAAGCTGCTGGGCCTTGGAAGATGCAGCTTTCACTTGAAATCTTATTGGCCTAAGATGTTTGGAGAGTGGGTTTGGTTGAATTTTCTCATGCATCAGAGGTTGAGAATAGGGGTTGTTCAGTTGAATCGCCATCTCTCTCAAACTCTTGTTATCTTATCCTCGATTCTTCGGATGGGTTCATTAATATATCAGAAAATTACATTTTTGCACCTAAACTTTTAGGTTACTGACACTTAAGTCCCTATATTTTGACAATAATTTTTTTATTCCTTATTTTTAGATTGTACATAAATTTAAAAAGAAAAATCATTCTTTTAGTAAAATATTAGCTTAACTATTATTAATGGAATCAAAGGCTAATACATGAGAAACAAGTTCAGGAGGGACACGGCCCCACTCCAAAATATTAGTCACTAACAAAACGGACTTTAATTAGAGTAGGTTTTTTAACAAAACTAAAAGATATAGAGTAAAAAGCTTCCACTAAGCATCTATTATCATTCAAAACTAAACTCAATTATGAATTGTCTAGTTGTGGTTGTTTAATGGCTTGGTAGACAAGCGTACAATCCAAAACTAAAAGATATATAGAGTAAAACGCCTCCACTACGCATTTAATATCATTCAAAACTAAACTTAAATATGACTTGTCTAGTTCTGGTTGTTTAATGGCTTGGTAGGCAAGCGTACAATCCATTTCCACTTGCACTTCCACCCTTTGCATCATAAAACCATCTCTGAGCTAACTTAATACCTCCTTCAAACATAAAGCCCCAACCATAACAACAGTAGACACTTGCTCACTTCTCTTCATACCACCACAACACAATGACACTCAAATGGTTATGTATCACCCACCCAAAACTTGCTATATTACTAACACCTTCAAAAGATGCATCGATGTTCCAACACCCCATCTATTGGCAACTGTCACTTCACATCAAAACACAGTGGACTTCTTCTAATTGTTGTATTCAATAATTGTTGTGCCTTATCACATTCTTAAATAACTCTCTGAGCTGCCATTGTTGTGCCAAGCACAGTCCTACGCACATCTCGCCATACAATATCTTTTCGCCCATAATGCAATACATAAAGCAAACCCTCTTTTTTCTTTATTCCACCTCGTGACATTCGCAACTAGTCCATCATGGAATATATATCAGCTATCTGTTATATAAAACTTTGTTCGTCCACGCCTATTGGGCAAAAGAGCAATTAAACAGACTGTTGGTTCAAGGGGATAACATCGTATTATGATGATTTACATAACTACATATATTTTTGAAAATATCCCATACTTGCATTATTTTTTAGAAAGCATATCTAATTCATTTATCATGCTAAAAGTAGGTATTAATTAAAGCTTTTTCAGAATTATAATTCAGTTTTGCATGATGAATTCTTGCTTGGGTGGTGGTTTCTATCTCTATTCTCAAGGGACTCAGAAGCTTAGTTTTCTGATGCCTTTTTCTCAGAATCAGAAATTGTCATGAGATAAATATTTGTCATTTTCCTATTGACTTACTTATTCTTCATATTTTGACCCCTCGCCTTCAACTTTGTTCCATTTACCCTTCATTCAGAAGACTAAATTTAGATTGTTGTAATAGTGAAGAGTTGGCAAGACGATATTGCAATCAATATCATGGGTGTTTTCCTAAGTTGGTACTTTTTAACTTATTGAGTACAAGCAGCTTATGAAATATAAGTAGAAAAGCATTTAAAATAAGTTAGAGTATTTTAGAATTATTCAAAGTAAATGAGACTATAAGGGTAATTGGGCGATCTTAAAAACATCTTAAAAATGTAGTTTTGAAAAAGTTACAAATACCAAATTATTTTAAAACAAACACTTGAAAAAAAGTTTAGAGAAACAGGGAACTAAACAATTTATAATCTAAAAAATGCTTATAAGAAGAGTTTATATCATAAACAAAATGTTGGATTTTATAAAGTTGCTCACCTTTTGAAAACTGCCAGATTATGATACTTTCAAAAGCAAGCTTGGTGCAGGCTGTACATGAGTTTATTTAAATCATTCAAAAGTGTTGTACATTTCAAGAAGGGTGTACATGAGTTCATTTAAATTATTCAAAAGTGTTGTACATTTCAATATTGGAAATTGTCTCAATTTGTGGCAATATTGGCATTGCAATCTATTATATGCTTAATTGTTTATGTACACAATAATAATATAAAAAATGTTCAGGTGTGCAATTTTTTATAGTGACTAGTATCCATTTTTATAAGTACTACTATCTCCGTTTTTGTCAATTCTTTACACTGAAATCAGCATGATTAGATTTAAGTTTAAAGTTGATAGTTTGATTAGTTGGGTTAAGTAGATTAAAGTATTTTTAATATATAACTTAAATACAGTAATCATACTTTATAACTAACCTAAAAATACTTTAATCTACATAACCCAACTCATCAAATTATCAACCTCAAACTTGAATCTAATCATGCTGATTTCAGTTTAAAGAATTGACAAAAACGGAGGTAGTAACTAAGAGCGGTTATAGATGGATAAGAGAAAGGCTGGAGGAGGAAGAAGGAACTTTTCTGCACCAGCAAGGCTGAGCTGGCAGTCCTATTTAAAATAGGTCCATGAAGTTTGAAATATTTTCAATTGGGGACATAAAGTTTAAGCGAGGGTACTATTGATTATTCTCTATTAAATTTAGAGTGTTTTCAAAATAAAGTTCAGTTTAGGGTGATATTGGTAAATTACAAAAAGCTCAGGGTGATTTGAGTAGTTTGGCCTAATAAATGCTCCCCCAATTTAAAAGGTTCCGCCTTCTGAAGCTCTGTAACGACCAAAGCGTCCCTGCCCAAATTCACCGGAGATGAACCCTAACTGAACCCTAGTCCTATCTCTGATATTAACCTTATTGAATCCTTTTTGAGCCGATTCAACGTTCAAGTATTTAATTAGCTAATTTGCTCAAATGTTGTCATTCGAAACTGGGAATTAGAGATTTAATGGCGGGGATGATGAATTCAATTGCGAGAAATAGGCTGGCGAGCTTCGTTAAGCTTTCCATTGACATACCTTCAAAACTCGAAAACTTGCGTCTGTTAAAACAGAATTTGTTAGAGGAAGACGATGTCGGTTCGCTCTCGGGGTTTCTACCTCGTCTCTTCGAGTTACAATCTGACCAGCATTCTCCAGTTCGCAAATATGTTGCCCAGTATGATTGTATTGGATATTGATTTTACATCTATGCGCTATTGCATGCTTTGAATGGAGCTCGTAGTTTGTTTTTAACCGGAGTTGTAATTTTGAAATTTGATTTTGCGTAGGATAATTGGAGAAATCGGACTCAAGCGCTTGGAATTGGTGCCTGAAATTACTCCTGTTTTAATGAGTGTTGTGGATGACAGTGCACCTGCCGTTGCTAGACAAGCCATCACTTGTGGGATTAACTTATTTCGAACTACCCTTCAGAAAATTGCAATTCAGGTAAAGCTCATATCTTTTCCCCCTCAATTGCTTTTAAATATGGTTAGTGATTTGAGACATTCTAATTTGAATATGAATCAGTTCCATTCTTTCCAACCATTTTACATTGTGAGATTTTCTTAGCCTTTGGATGTTAAGCCTACAATGATAGCTACAGCATGGAATGGAATGGAATTTTCCCTTTCTTTCTGGTCATTGACTTTGTGCTTCTTCATCCTTCCGCTATTCTGTTGTGATATTTCAGGGTCTTTATGCCAGTGAGTTGGATGATTTGCTTAAGTCATCATGGTCATCAATGCTAGAATTCAAGGAGAAACTGTATTCCATTGCTTTTCGGGTAATTGATATTTTCTATGAAGATAATGCTGGGTTTTGTGCTCATTCTGTATTCTTATGTTTCTTTGCGATTACCTGTTTCTAGCCTGGAAGTGGTGGGGTAAGGTTGCTAGCCCTGAAGTTTGTTGAGTCAGTCATTCTTCTTTACACACCTGATCCTCATGCCTCTGCTGAGCCCCCTACTCATGAAGGTACTTCATTTTTTATGCCTTTCTTTTTCATGCTATGGTAGCTTCGGTGACAAGAATGTACTTGTTAATACTCAAATGCTGTAGCATCTCATTATTATTCCAGAAGAACTAGTGGAATTCAACATATCATGGCTGCGAGGGGGCCACCCTGTATTAAATGTTGGAGATCTTTCAATTGAGGCCAGCAAGAGATTGGGTTTATTGCTTGATCAGCTTAGGTTTCCAACGGTTAAATCTCTCAATAACTTGGTCATAATTGTTCTAATAAATAGGTATGTGATCAATTCTGGATATACAGTTGCAAATTATATTTTGGCATCACATGGCTTTCTTGTTGGGCAATTAACACATTCCTGAAGAAGTTACCATCACTCTTACAATTAAATATTTCTTTCCAGCCTTGCCTCAATTGCGAAGAAAAGGCCCCCATATTATGGACGCATCCTACCAGTTTTACTTGCTTTGGGTCCCTCAGGCTCAAGTGTTGAAGTTATGCATGCCTCGGGGGCAAATCTTGCTTTGAAAAATGCATTCCTCACCTGCTTGAAGTGTACTCACCCTGGTGCTGCACCTGTACGTAGCTAATTGTAGCTTTATTTGTTAGAATAAATGTAAATAACTTATCATCCGATTTCATTGCTGATTTGATGTTTGTCCTTGTGTTAATCAGTTTCAGTTTCTTACTAATGGTAGAATATTTACATAGCAATCATAAAGGACAATGCTAGAATGTTACAAAGGATAGTTAGCATGACAGTATTAAATTTATTTATGTTTTTTTACTGGTTTTGTGTTTTTGAAGGCTTTCCCTCTAGTGGTTTACTTGTGCACCTTTCATTCTTTACTTCTATAGATATTGATGCTTCAAGAAATGAAATTGTTAGTTTGGAAGTTAGTAAGTTGAAATTGTTTGCAAGTTCAAATTCTATCTTATATCATCTAATCGGGAAGAAGTTTTGTGCATGATAGTTTAAATTCTTTGTTGATTGGGGCATTATCAAGATGTTATGTGGCCTATTTCACTTTCATGCTTGGCATTATATTCCTCTTGTAAAATAGAAATATGCTGTTAGCTAGCATGTTGCTGTACAAATTAATTGGTAACGGAAATCTTATATTTTGAAGTGGCGGGATCGTTTAGTTGGTTCCCTAAGAGAGATGAGAGCAGGAGAGGTTGTTGAAGAATCCTCACGTCAAATTTTCAAGAATAATGATGGCGGTCCAGAGCGGGGGGAAGAGATCTCAACAATTGATATGGTATGCATTTGTGCATTTCCCAGGCATTGAGTATGATGGCATGTATTTGATATCCCATTAGAAGCACATTCGTGTTTGAAGTTTCTTGTTTAATTCTTGGATGTTTGCAGAATGAGAAACTTGTAACTGAACCATTTGACGGCACAAGTGAGAAATTTGGAAGTAAAAGACCAAGAGCAGAGGACAATAGTAACTTAGCTGAGGGCAATGGTGTATCTATAAAGCATGCCAGGCCAACTGTCTTAGAGGACTTGGGAAAAGAGTTGAATAGAAATACTACAGTGTCTTGGGATGACACACCCTCAGATGGACCTGCTGTTACTGTAGGGGGAGATGATGATACAGGACCTGCACAGCAACTTGTGGCAATGTTTGGAGCCTTGGTTGCTCAAGGTGAAAAGGCTGTCGGTTCCTTGGAGATTCTAATTTCAAGCATCTCTGCTGACTTGTTAGCTGAAGTAGTTATAGCTAATATGCGCTACCTTCCTAGTAGTCATCCTCAACTTGACGGGCATGATGAATCACTTGTGGATATGACTATAGTTGGCAGCAAAACTCAAGCCAAGTATCCATCATCATTTTTGACAAATGTTCTTTCACTTTCTACTTCTTTCCCAGCAATAGCTATGCAGCTAAATGCTCACAGGTCAACTTCCAGTGACATGGAGGTAAACTTTCTTTCTTTCTGCTTTTTCTTTCTCATTTCACCCCTATGCCTTTTTACATTGCTAATTATCTTTGAAAATACAATTATATTTTGATGTTATATATTTGCTTTTTCTCATCATATTACTATTATAGAAGTAAAGTACCAAACCTTGTTAGTTTTGGACTTGTATGTGCTGAGGTTTTTGTATTTACTACAGCAGCTGGCATCGCGGGGTCAAGAAGAGCAGCTTGTTGCTCTCAAGTCTGATAGTGCTGTTGTGGATTCTGAAATAAATTGTGAAGCTGAAAATGAAATGTTGCCTGCCAGTTCAATGACTCCTTCAAATGAGGTCTTATCTGGGATGGAGTTGGATATACCAACTGACAGCCATGGTGTTGGGAATTTGGATGGTGAGATACCTGGCCTAGACTCTTCTGGTCATAACGATGGATTATCTGAAACCATGGGAGCTTCCTCATTGGTCTCCACTGATCTTGAAGATGCTAGTCAAGAACAGGTTAATAGTTTGGATGGAAGTTCAACCCTGGATTTGCATCCTGTGACATCAACTGATAGGTCGGAGGAGTTTAGTCCAAAAGCTGCTGTTACAGATTCCAGCGGCTTGATTTCCTCATCAGCGGCCACTGTGGTATTACCTTGTACTATTGTCTTGCCAAAGATGTCAGTGCCTGTTGTTGACCTTGCAGATGAACAGAAGGATCAACTACAGAATTTGGTTTTTGTACGAATTATTGAGGCTTATAAACAAATATCAGTTGCTGGAGGTTCACAAGTTCGCTTTTCCTTGCTTGCTTATTTAGGAGTTGAGGTATTAAAACCTTTTTAAGGTTGTCTGTTACTAGTGCTATACTAGTTGCGATGTCTTAGATATTTGATTGCACAGTGCATGTGTGTGTGTGTTTAAATTACTTGGTTTACTTTAATTTTCTTGTTGTTTAGCAGTAACTGAAATCCTTTTGTTCTCATCTTCATTCAAGCATTTGTCAAAGTTGTAATGTTGTTTGGTCTTTCAACTTTGGTATGCTTTTGCAAGTGCAATAAGTGTAACATTGGCCTTAGTTGTACTGTACATGTTCTAATTATTCCACTCTACACTGATAAATATTTTTAACTTTAATAATTTAAACATTCTTCTCTTCCATGAGCACTTCTCTTGTCAGTGTCAAAGCAGCAATATTGCTATATTACGTCTGTAATTTTGTTTGAGAGATTTTTCTGGTATTGGCTTAGCAGATACTCTTATTTCTGTTCTTGCCACCAGAAGTCTTCCTTAATCCCCCAATTTGTAGTTGCAATTGAACAACAATTTTGGAAGTGCAAATCCTGCTTAGCTTCTATTTATTTCTTTGTACATTATTGGTTCCTTCACTATTTCTTGTTTGCATTTTAAATCCATCATGCTGGGTCATTCCTCTGCCGCAAAGTTGCCTTTTGTAAATTGAATTTTGCTTGATTATGCACATTATTATAAATAATTTATATTTTCATCATAAATGTTTTCTAGAGGATTACATAGTCTCATCCTGTGTACTTGGCATGATTTTTCTAAGTAAAGTTTCATATTCTATATGGTAGTACATAATGTTTACAAGTTGATACAGCTTCTACTTCTTGCAGTTTCCCTCTAATTTAGACCCATGGAAACTCCTTCGAGAGCATATCTTATCTGATTACATGAGTCATGAGGTAATGGAATTTCTATTGTTGTCATAATATTGATTCCGGATTAATGAATTTCTATTGTTGTCAAAATTGAAGGAATTAATATACTGTTCTATGAAACCACAAGTTTGAATGATCTCAATGATTGTTGTTGGGATGGCAAAATTTTTGTTGAGACTTGAGTAATTTTTTAGTTTGAATTTTAGAGGGGACAATGGTTTGTCTTTTCTGTTGGATTGGAACTTCTATGTTCCAACAAGTAAAATTAGTGGGGTTTAGGTAGCAAAATGCGCTTGAATTGAGTGTTTAAATGTACTAAACATGGTTTAGTAATGAGAAGCCAAGCATGGTTAAGACGTGGTTAGAGTCTGTTTTTCTACTAAATATCTCATAGTTACCTCTGTATGAATAAAGTAGTAAATTAATCAAATGAGAAGTACAGCTCTTTGAAGGTTCAGTGTGTGAGCTGTTTACTTGTGCCATAATTTTTATCATATTACATGCTAACTTTTGGACAGATCATATATTCGTGGAGCTCTAACTAGCTTGAACTTGGCTAGTTTATGAAACAAGCCTTGAAACCAGTCTTGAACTTGGCTCATTAACTATAATGAGGGAGCACTTGAGTGAGCTTTTGTGAAGCTGAGCTAGGCTGTGATATGATAAATGACTCAGCTTAGCTTATTTGCAGTTCTAATGACTAGATTTACCTTCAACTTTAAATGGATTCTTGAAATTCTGTATCTTAGTTGGAGCCTTTTTATTATCCTAGCTTCTATGATGTTTACTGCATCGTCGAAAGTGCCCTGTAGTATAACCAGTGATTCTCAGCATGAGAACTTAGGATCATGATTTTTTTCTTTTAACACACTGGAATGTTTTTCTGGAATCCTGCTATCCAAGTGTCATGAGGAAGGCGTTTTATTTATTTCATTGTTATTTTATACATGTATCATTTTAGAATATTTAGCTTCTGACATTGCTCACTGGACATCTTCAGGGACACGAGTTGACATTGCGTGTCCTCTACAGGTTATTTGGTGAGGTGGAGGAGGACCGCGACTTTTTTTCTTCTACAACTGCTGCTTCTGTGTATGAAATGTTCCTGCTGACTGTGGTTTGTATTCGTTCCTATATATCATTTCTCATTTCTTCCATGGTATATAATTATTGAAAGATTAAAAAGATCTTTTATGCAGGCTGAAACCATTAGAGACTCCTTTCCTCCTTCGGACAAATCGTTAAGTAAATTGCTAGGTGAAGCCCCTTATCTGCCAAAGTCCGTTTTGAATTTATTGGAGTCCTTGTGTTGTCCTGGTAATAGCAACTCTGAGAAGGCGTTACAGAGTGGGGATCGGGTTACTCAAGGTCTAAGCACTGTCTGGAGCTTGATTTTGCAGAGGCCTCCTATTCGGGAAGTCTGCTTGAAAATTGCTTTGCAGGTTCATTCTTTTTCTTCTTATTCTTTCTTGAATTCATGGTAGCAAACAAGACATTTTTGGCAGCAAATTGCATTTATATATCATTTGGTCATTAACCTTCATATGCTGCCGAACTTGTTTGTGATCCTTGTAATTATGAAATCTGTACATCTAATCTTGAGGTTTTGCCAGATATTTAAGTGGAGGTGTATCTCAATTCTCACAATTCTGTTTGAGTCTCCGATCTTTTTTTTTTTTCTGAATGCTATTTTTATCAGACTTAAATACATGATTTATAGTTTATTGTTGGTCACTAAATGCTGCTGTTTGGTCAATCTAAAACTAAGCAAAGTTATGACCCATGACTTCTAGGCTTATACATTATGACTCATTGCACAATTATTAGCATTGGAGCTCTATACTTATTCATTATGAACAAATTCATTAAAAGCTGAATCATTTTTATAGTAAACTTGAATCAATAAATTCCAAAAATTTACTAAGCAAATCAAGTAAACTTGAATAAATTCAACTTGGGAAACATCTGGATGTTTGGGTCATTTACACCTCTACAACCATGTCATACACTGTAGTATGAAATTGAGGGGAAAAATTGTGGGACTGATAAAGAAGGGAAGACTATTTTCAAAGTTGAAAATTCCTTTTTGTTCAATTTTTTTCTAACTTCCATTTTCTTGTCACCTAAAAGAGTGCAGTTCATCACTCAGAGGAAGTTCGCATGAAGGCAATCCGACTGGTACCTACACATAACTTGTTGTATAAGGAAAAAATAACTAGCACATTTGTGATATCTTTTATCATTCTGTATGCTTTCATGTTACAGGTGGCAAACAAGCTTTACCCCATTCAATCTATTGCTCAACAAATAGAAGATTTTGCTAAGGAAAAGTTGGTCTCTCTAGCAAATACGGATACAACAGGAAGCATGGATGGTGAAGTATTGAGCAGTGAGCTTAAAAAGGTACTAAGTTTGTGAATTGTGGGGTGTGAAAATAACTATTGCTTATTGGCTGGTGTCAGAATTCTGTGGAAATGACCATATGTCATCGTATCTCCAGTTAGCATTATAATATTGTGTTGAGAAGTTACTGAATTTGTGAGCTACTATTTGTTTCCTGTCGTCTTTTGCCTCTTAAACACCCCCCTCTCCTCCTTTGAAGAATATTTGCTGTGATCTGTTTATATGGTATTATCTGCATCTTGATGTCTTCATTTTTTATTGTCCCCTTTGGCAATTTTGTACTATATTAATATTGAACTGCCTGCCTTATTCCCTAACATTTAATGTTACTTTCTGTCGCTTAACTTTTTGTCCCAATTACAAAGAGGATTTTTCTGCACTGAATCTTTTTATCTCTGAAAAAATGTTCCTTTCTTCCTTGTTTTGCTAAAAGGCATGCCCTTATAGAAGTCAATGCAATCATCTCATTTGTTGTGCATTATATTATTTAGTTGCTATATTTTTAGTTATTTATTTTCATTTTTCTATTAGTTCTTATTACGCTTTCTTTACTTTTGAAGAAGATATCTTTGAGAATGAATAGTTGTAAGAGGGCAATTTATGGTTTACTATTTCATTTAATATTTTCTTTTGCAAGAGGATATTTTGTGCATGAATAGAGGGATTATGTTTTTGGATGTCTGTCAGCCCTCTTCAAAAGGGCACACATAACTGGAAGTGTTTGAATACTCATTCTGACAATGGTAACACCACATTTCTGGGATGTGATTTATTGATCCCTGGTGATCTGTTTTTTGTTGAATAAAACAAATTGCCCATTGAAATAAAATAACATATCAAAGATTTCTCATTTGTCGAAAAATTGTTCAAAAGGAAATTTCTGGTCGGTCAAAAGAAATTAATTTTACTTTTCATGTAAAAATGATTTTTTTTTTTTTTTACTGTGGGAAGTCATCTCCTGGGAGATTCTCAATTTTATGAAAAGGGAAGGAAAATGTAAGCAAACCAATTGATTCAGCATATGTACCCGCCAGTACATTCACCGTTGCCAATAGCTGTCTTTGCTGGTAGCTAGTAGTTTGGTGTTCATTTTGAAATTTAACCTTTTTCTTTTGGTTTAGTTTTCTCTTCATCCAATTAGAAGTGTGAAAATGCTTAGTCTTTGTAAATCATATCATGGTCTTTTTCGTTGAAATAAAATTAAGTTTTTAAAGTAATTGATCACTAAAATACATATGTGGAGAGGACTCTTTTTTTTGGAAGCAGCAGCGGGAAGGGGAGCCTTGGCAAGTTGGCGCAACGGTAAAGTTGTCTCCGCTTGACCAAAAGGTCACAGGTTCGAGACGTGGAATCAGCTTCTTACAGCAAATGCAGTGTAAGGCTGCTTACATTACACCTTCGGGTGTGCAGCCCTTCCCTGGACCCTGCGTAAATACGGGATGCCTTTGTGCACCGGGCTGCCCCCCTTTGGAAGCAGCAGCGTACAATTTATTGTATAAAGATAACATGTTTTCTACATAAATTTTCAGGAGACATTTTCCATGCATAATTGGAGACAGTTGCTACCTTTTCTCCATGCTTCACTTTATGTGGGAACTGTTTGGCTGAAGTGTTGGCCAAATTCACACACTTTTCAACTGTCTCCTGCACAAACTTACAATATACTGTTTGATATTTTATTAAATGTTTCTTATGCATTTTGAAATTGAGCTTTTCTTATCTATTATGGGTTAAATACTTCCACAGTTCTATTTCTAGTTGATATTTTGAGATAGCTTTTGTCAACACTGATTAAATGGCGTGTGTCATTGATAAAATTAACTGGATTTGCTTTCCCTCCTTTTAAGAAAGTAAATTGCTTAGTTAGTTGATTTTATTTTAACAGGATTCCAATTTGGAAAAACCAGCAAATGACCATCGGCCAGTCAACTTCACCAGTAAAGATATCTATGAAAATCAACCATCCACATCACAAAGTGAATCATCTCTCTCAATTCATGAGGCCCAGCAGTGCATGTCACTGTACTTTGCTCTTTGCACAAAGGTGGTACTTTTTTTTTTTTTTAGTGCCCTATTTTTGCAGTGACCAGTATTTTTTTTTTCTTTCCTCTGCACTGTACATTAAATGTTAGTTCAATTATATTGATATTTTACTAATTTATATAATTTTATCTGCAGAAGCACTCCTTATTTCACCAACTTTTTATTATTTATAGAAGCACATCAAATGAAGTTAAGCAGGTTTGTTTTGTTTAGATTTGGATCAGTAAGGAAATTATTGTTGTTCTTATTCTACCGTTAGCTTTATTTTCTTATCAGTTGTATGGTGCAGGCAGTTCGTCACCATATTCCCATACTAATTCGCACTATGGGACCATCCTCTGAACTTCTTGAAATAATTTCAGATCCTCCAAGTGGAAGTGAAAATCTTTTGATGCAGGCAATATAACTGTTCAACTATTTATCGTTTATGCCACTCAAAATTTTTAATTTTCTTTTCTAACATTTTCTTGTTTGTTGTATCAGGTTTTGCAAACACTGACAGAGGGGACAGTTCCTTCTCCAGAATTATTGTTTACCATTAAGAAATTATATGATAGCAAATTAAAGGTATTAAAATTGGGTTTTCTAAAAGCTAAATGGGAAAGCATCAATTAAAATTTTGGTTTTTTATTTCTTTCAGGATATAGAGATTCTAATTCCAGTACTTCCTTTCTTATCAAGAGATGAGGTATCTCCTGTTCATTGCTTAAAGTGCATCTCTTCTTTACCTTATGCATATTACATATGCATGCATAGCTGTCTATCTCTAAATTTCAAATTTCATCTTTAAGCAGAATTTGTTTGCTTTTGCTCATAATGTTACAAGTCTATCGTCTGGCAACTTTCTGTTGAGAACCTCATATGAAACTGAACTTATGGCTAAGTAGTTTATTAACTCAGGATTCCATGCGTTTCTATAAACATGGGATCAGTTTCCCTTCATTATGGTGGGCTGTTGTTTGTTGTAGTTATTCTGTGTTTTTTAACTTGTCTTTGAACAAGGTGCCAAAGATAAAAAGCAGAGCTGCAGGATATGAGTTCATGAACTCAGAGATGTAAGGGTTCTGTCCATATTGAGTTCTTACTAACTACTCCAAACATATGTAAAAAGGAAGAAAAACGTCCAAACATTAACAACGAGACTGTTCCCATGCTAAATTTTTCAATCGTAGACCAAAAAATCACAAGGAAGAAACTTAAAGATCTGTCTTTTCCTTCAATATTTTCACTGCATTGTAAGATTTTGTTCCTTATTGAAGTTGTGAGATCTCAACAATTAAATCTTTTGTCTGCATATGGGTCATCTGGTTATATTTTGGTCAAGAATTCTCATATTTTTAAAACAAACTTGTCTGTTTGTTACTTTTATTTGGATGGGTGTTTCATTAGATGGAATGTAGAAGGCGATTTTTTCAACCTGCTGTCCTGACATTACTATGTTTATTTAGTAAATCTTATTCTCGAATTTTGATAGTTCTTAAATCCCTATCCTTTTAAGGAGAGGACTAAATATAGGGTTGTCTGGTTTCCTACCTCATCAGAATAGTAGATGAGCACCAAATATGATAAAGAATGTTTGGCGAAAATATCATTCTCAGTATTGGGTTTACTTCTATTAATTGCTCAGTAACAAGCAAATTATTTGTGAATTTTGTCATGGTGCATGAGTGAATACTTTTATGCCTACTGCTAATATTGAGGATGGGTAACTGGAGGCATCTGCGCCTGCCGTGACCTTTTGTTTTCCTTTTTTGGGATCTTGCCACATTATTTTAGTTGTTTCTTTTTCAGGTTTTGTCAACTTTTCCCCATCTTGTGAATCTGCCTCCAGAAAAATTCCAAGTTGCTCTTGCACGCATGCTAGAGGTATATCGTTTTTCCTTGACTATATCTGTTTAAGTTTTGCATGCTAAACTGTAACAAGTCGGCAGATGTGATTTTTATCGCACCTTATGTAGTTATTTCAAATTTACGCTCAAAGTAAATTTTTATCTGCTTGAATCAATTTCGTGTAAATTTATGAATTTCATCAATGAGAAAAATATGCCTGTTATCAAATTGAAATCTTCCTGTCCAACTGTTTCTAAACATAAGGTAATTGATTCTCTACCAATTTATTCATATTCATTGCAACATTGCTTATGTATACTAGCCAAATAAGCTTCACCATGATAATTTTGCAAAACGCAAACTTCCCTTTTTCTTTCTTATGGCTTCTCTAACTCTAATGTGTTATACTTCATACTCTTTTGTTGTATGATATCCTTGCATGCAAGCAGAAACTGTGTACTCTCTGCTTTTATTTTCCCTCCAATTCTAGGAGGAAACTGCCGATGTTACTTGTATTCTGTTGCAGTTCACACAGTTGTATAATTAAACACTGGATGAAAAGTTGGCCATTTGAATTACTTTGCTATTTTTGTCTACTAGTAAAATGTGCTTAGTTTTGTTGCAAGCTTTATTTATTATTTATTTGGACTTGATGTAACTTAACTTGGTATAGGGATCACCTCACTCTGGTCCTGTTCTCACCCCGGCTGAAGTGCTGATAGCCATCCATGGAATTGATCCTGACAAAGATGGGATTCCATTGAAGAAGGCATCTTTTTGAACATTGTTTTCCTCCTCTGTGAAACCTTATGTACACACACAAGTGACTTATGAGTGTATTTTATGTTCAGGTCACAGATGCATGTAATGCTTGCTTTGAGCAACGGCAGATATTTACTCAACAAGTAATAGCAAAGGTTTTGAATCAGTTGGTCTGTATGCCATCCTGAACTTCTAAATTTTGTAATGCAAAAGCTTTCAATCAGCTTTAGCATGTTACAGATGAGTAATGTTCTCTCCTGCAGGTTGAGCAGATTCCTCTTCCTTTATTGTTCATGCGCACAGTGTTACAAGCTATTGGTGCATATCCAGCACTGGTAAGAACTTCTAAAGCAAATTAAGTTAGAAAATAAGTATTCTTTTTCTTTTTTTATTTTTTTCTTTGAGCGGCAGCACTTGTGGCTTTAATTGATTAGTTGTTAAGCATTTGAATTAACTCTGGCTACATATTTTGGCAGTAATACTCCAAGTAAGGAACACATTAATAGCTTGTTCAATAAAAATAATTGAAGGCTTTATGGATATTGAGGAAAAAAAATTTATTTCTATAGTTATAGCCAGGTTCTGCTGTTAATGAATTGTGGTGGTCCTGGTTTTGGTTTTATTGAATGCCTGCCTTCGAAGGGAGGCAGGACTTGTTGCAATTGTTTGAGATTTAGTCACTCAAGATAAATCTCTGAAATTTCAGGTGAGCTAATTGTTTATGTTCTTGCAGGTGGAGTTTATAATGGAGATCCTTTCGCGTCTTGTTAGCAAGCAGGTGAATGCTTTAGCATGGATTGTCTGCCCTTAATGCTTTGTAATTACTTTATGTTAATTTAATGGGTAATTTCAGATATGGAAGTACCCAAAGTTGTGGGTAGGATTCTTGAAGTGTGCGCTTCTGACAAAGCCTCAGTCCTTCAGTGTGTTACTTCAGGTATTTGCTAAGCACAATCTGTTAGTAGATTCTAATCCATTTTAAACTACATCACACGGTCAGCTAGAAGTATTTTGTAAGCAGTACATTGATCCTTGAATTGGAACTCACTCATTCATTCCCTAACTTTGCTTGAAGATGATGGCATGCGATCATTTAGAAGATATTGTAAGACGCATCCCAAAAAATATCTGTAATGGGGAAAAATCTTGGAGAAGTCAAATGTGGATTGTTTAAATAAGAGGGGAGAAATAATTTTTTATAGATGTTTATAGTGTTTCTTCATGACACTTGCAACTAGGGTCCAATTTAATTGATTTTTAATAAGAAATTGATTTTTTTTTTTAATTTTAGAATTTTAACTAAAAATGACCTCCATTTTTAGATTTTAAAATTATGTCCGGACAACTGTTAGAACCTGAACTGTTAAGAAAATATAATCATAACTGGATTAGCTTGTTACAAACCATAACCAGGACCATCCCAAATCAGTTTGGTTCCTGTACAAATTTTTAATGAACTAGGACCTGCGCCTGCGGTTTCGAAACTATGACCATGCTTGCTTCCATTGTTAGCAAATAAATTTAACACTTCTCAGTTTGAACCTTAATTTTCTGAAATTGTTCTTACTATGTTAAAAAAAAGAAAAAATTGTTGTCCTACTGCTCTGTTTCTTTTGTTATTTCATTGAATTTGTTATTTTGTTTTATCTGAAAGATGTGAACTTTTTATGAATAAAATATTTTCAAAATATTTAGCTATATCCTTTATACTAGGAATTATCAGTGATGTTGAGTTCAAACAGGTTGATTGATCAAATCAATGCATATCATGTCGGATAATTCAGCAGTTTAACCGGCATTTTCAAGTTAATGCTCGTCGGTTTTTAGTAATATCTTGGATTAATTTAGAACTGCTTTCATTAGTCGCAAAATGTGTGAATCATGCCTTTCAGAAGATAATTTTAATCTTCCATGTTCCACCTGTTTAATTTAGCTTGTGATTTTCACTTCCAGCTTCCTCCACCGCAACTAGAGAATGCTTTGAATAGAACTGCAGCACTTAAAGCTCCATTGGTTGCTCATGCTAGCCAACCAAACATCAAGTCTTCCTTACCAAGGTTGGTGATCATCTGGCTTATGCGACTACTTTAACATTTGTTAAAATCTCATTGGTTCAGTGGTTCTTAAATACATATATTTATCTTTTCAGATCTGTTCAGGTGGTTCTGGGAATAGCTGCAGAACCACAGATTTCAAGTCAAGCACAAACAGCAAGTCAGGCTCAAACAGGAGATACAAGCACGTCAGATAAGGAGATGCCGGATAAATCTAAAGAATCTTCTAGTGTTAGTTGACAGCTAAAAGTTTCAGTGGAACAGATTTTTTTGGCCTTAAGAGAGGAGTTGCTTATCTTACCAAAGCTCGGCTGAGGTTAGTAGCATCCGGTTCCCCTATGGCTGGTCTCCAAGCAATAATCTTCACTCCGTGCTCTGTGCCCTGGTGCAAGAAAGCATCATAATATCGAACTGTCTTAGAACGCCAGAATGGAATAGCTGCCTGTGTTCTTGAGGTTCACAATCAAGATAAAAGATGATAGGAGGCAGATTTGTATCATTTGTTTAATTCAAATTTTGTTAATAAAATTGGCAACAGAAAGTCCCCTTGCTTCCTTCTGACCTTGATTTCTAATGCAGGTGGGACTTCAAATGTTGATAATGTACATGTATAAAAAATATTTAGCCTGTTGTTTTTGCTTCGAAATTTCTTGTCAGCTTTTGTTCAACTAGAGCATCAAAGATAGGGCTTGAGAATTTATTCATTCTGACTGACAAAACTAAGGGAAATTCTAGCACAATAATTTTTCTTTTTAACTAAATAGCACTTTTGTTTTTTATTTAAGCCAATATTTTTTTTTTGTTTTTTTGCTTTTTTAATAAATATATGCTTAGTTAAATTAATATTATTATCTAAAAAAATAAAATAAAATATAAAAAAATAAAAAGAAAGTGAGATTATATAAATTTATATTATTGAGTTTTTTAAGAATATATGAAAATATAAATTTATGTAGTATATATTTTTTAATTTTTTTAAGTGAATATATTTTTTTTCTAAATAGCCCTCATGGAAGGTATTATGGTTTTTTTTTTCCTAGGTTTGTATTATAATTTGTACTAAACATCTCTTCTACTATTTTCTTAAATGAAACATCCATTTATACTACATATTTAAATTGCCCAACTAAGAACGGTCTGTGGACTATTTTTCGACATCGATAACCTTTTTTATTATTTTACTATGGGGTTACCAGTCCATTTAGATAATATAACCATTACTTTGATAGAGACATGCTTATTAAATCTGGTCATTCCTCGGGGAATCCTTTACAGGTACAAAGGCAACTGATATATATATGCATGTCTAATTACAGGTGAATTGCGGCCGACTCTGATCATTATAAACCCTCTTGCTGACTCTATCCACAATATGCAGAACATTCGATTTGCAGGCATTCCAAGCAAATGCACCTTTCATAACTTGGGCCTTTTCACAACAGTTCCTTCAATCCATGGATACATATCTCTCAGAAGGCCAGATAAGAGTCATAGCTATCCTGGCAACATTACTCAAGTTCTTCAGTTATAAAAGGAGCCACAAGAATTCCGTGCATTTGAAACCATTCGGGCATGTGAAATCTCTCGTAAAGTTCTGGTCTAACATCCTTTTGCTCAGATAGGTGCTTGATGAGTGGCAGAATGTGACACAAAAGCTACATTAGCCAGTAGACAGAAACAACATTAAATAAGGGAAGCTCTGAAACTTTATACTTGAAAATGATAAATACTTCATAGCACTGACAATAGTTTACCCACCTGAGTATCAAATGGTTGTGCAGCTGAGAAAGGAATGCATGGTATTCCGTTCAATGGTTGAAGCAGGAAACTGAATGGGTTGTTATCGACAATTACAATTCGACGGGGATCTTTGGATAAACAGGACAGGTCCTTCACATGTTCTCTATATTCTCTGCGAGTAACACAACTTGAGAGATTAGTTTCTGAAAAAGAATTCCATATGCACTACTATTCATAATTACACTGAAGGAGATCTACAGTAGTGTGTTTTCTAGTCGATTCTGATAAAAAGTTGCTCCCCTTCTGCATGACTCACGTGAATGACAGTCAGTTAATTACAAGTGTGGATGGAATTAATGCTATCAAGTGAACTTATATCTCTTGGACCTAAATGTAAGCATCAATAAAATTTATGCTTGACTGAGAAAAAACATAGCATCCTATATGTGTGAAAGAAAGACCTAGCCCACTTATCTACCACCATGCCACACAACATTCTCACGAGTTACCTCATAAGCAAATTATGGTAAGGCAGTAGGAAAGATGAAATATTTAAAAGCTCATTCATTGAAATTAGGATGACACAAAGGCATGCCCAACCTAGTAATCCAACCATGTACAATACTCTATTTCCACTACCTGCCCGGAAGAAACTAGTAGTTAAAGCAAGCATATTAACAATGAGCAACAGTCACTTTTAGATATTTCTTTCTCAATGCTTTATATATTTTTAAACCACCAATTACATGTGTCTCTGTTGTAGGCCTAATCTTAGAAACACAGGTATCTTATATCACAGAGGTAAAAAAAATGAAGAATAAAGCTGTAGTTCAAATTCAACTAGGGCTTCATTTAATAAGGTGTTAGAAGAGAACTCCGAAAGTAATTGCTAGCCAATTTTCTACTAGTCTCAAGACTTCTAATATAGAGATATAAACAATATCCAAGTGATAATTATAATAAACATGGAAAGCACTTACGTGCTAACAGTTGAAGGTCGATAAAGACGATGTTTAAACTGGTTCTCCACATCTATCTTGTCCACAATTGGGCCAGCATAACCTGTACGGTGCCCAAGGACATTAAATGAAAGGCAAGTACAAAGTTACTGAAGTTCAAATGGCAAGTCAATATCAGAAAATGTACCTTCAAGACCAGCGGTAAACAAAATAAGGTCTGCAAATTCATTAATCTGTTTTAAGAACTCACGCAACCCAGGTCGTTCAAAAACCATGACCTCATTTATCTTTGTCTTTCCTTCGCAGTCCTTCAACCCAAATATATCACATTAATCAAGTTCCTATCCTAGGATATCAAACAACAAAAGAGCATGATTTAGATGAGATATACGGAGATAGACCT
Source organism: Croton laevigatus (assembly GCA_949640765.1). Classification (NCBI taxonomy): domain Eukaryota; kingdom Viridiplantae; phylum Streptophyta; class Magnoliopsida; order Malpighiales; family Euphorbiaceae; genus Croton; species Croton laevigatus. Next base: position 11,999 of record CATIWJ010045471.1, on the reverse strand, counting down.
TGTCTGGAGAGGGACATTCTAACTTGAACCAATTCAACCCAGCCTGTATTGCTTGATTGGGAATATAGTTAGGCAATGTAGATGTTTCGTATGCACAAACTAGAGTTTCATCCAAGTCAAGCACCACCTAAAATTTAAAAAGAGCAAAATTCAAATTATTAAAATCCTTTTACTTCGCCAAGAAAGAAGTCCAAAATCCAAAATGAAAGTAGAACATTTCTTCCCATAAGAAACTTATTAAAGAAATTCAAGGCTGAACCACTAATTTTTAGATAAATTTCCAATCAGATACCATTACTGTTAAGCATTTCAAAATACAATTCAGAAGATTATTGATTGTTTAACACTTTCATTTTCAGCTACTGTAGAAGACGAATGGACTGTCACCTAATAATTAATAAATAAAAAATATAAAGACAGTCATAAGTAAATAAATAAATACATGCATTACTAAAAAAAAATGAAATGCTTGCACTGATCATAGAACAGAGCTTATCTAATTAACATAAAAAAATTTCTGCATAAAGAAAAGAGACTTAACAGTTAGCCTTTCTAGATGATGATCGCTATCATTATCCTCATCAGTGACGTCATCATCCGGTACAGTAACTTCCGCCGGTGGTGAAGGCGATCGCTCCTGCAAAGGTATTTCTACGACAGGCAACGGCTTGAAAGCAGAAGGAGAAGGAGAAGAGAGGAGAGGATAAGTAAAACCAAAATAAGAAAGCAGCAATTGAGCGGTGGAAGGCGTTATTCTGAGGATCTGAAGAAACAATTGGATAAAAAATCCAAACCAATTCACCATCCCTCTCCATAGCTGCACCGACCTTGTCATTGACACTTCTCTTCGCTGAGCTATCAGAGCCATAAACCCTAGTTTCTATCACTTGAAAACGTTGTGATCAATCAAAGAAAGAGAGAAAAATGTATAGAAAGTTTTGAGAATTTTGTAGCTGTCGTTTGGGCGAGGGAAGGAATCGAATTGCTGTTGGCATTTTGTCGCCTCAGCTTTTATGTCAGCTTTCGGAACTTATTTTCACTGTTCGGAAAGCCATAAACATTCTCTTGCCTCTTTTTTTTTTTTTTTGTCCCTCACCAAAAGTTACAAACCCGGTGCAAAATTGTGGGGTTCGAACCACCCCTACCGCTATACAAACGGTAAAAAATGGTAAGGTAATGTGTGTATTATTTGTGTTTGGAAAATAATGACAAGTTCGGAGACATAATCCTCCGCTTAGCACCGGCAAGAATCGAACACATCTTTACATTTTAGTATCTCCATCAAAGATAGAATAACCACACTTAACTATCTTTTCCATAATGTACCCCCATAACTTTGTTTTAAATAGGGTATAAAACAATTTACTCTTTACTTTTATTTACCCTTCATTATCCTCAAGCGAAACATACATGTATTGAGTACTAAACTTTTGCCGTTATGCTAGGTGGTTTGTTTCATGACGTTGCATTTTTTGTGCTCCACTCCACTCATAATTTAAACCAACAAAAATAGTTTTAAAATTAAATAAATTGGTGATTAGATAGATGTGTCCTCATTTTAAAAAATTCTTAGGTAGATTCGGTCTACCACATCATCCGTTGACCAATTTAATAGAATAATGACATGTGTAGAAATTATTGGATAGAGCTGGTCTACCACATCATCCATTGAGTAATCCAATAATTAGGTAAGAGAAAAATTAAATACAAATTAATTTTACTTATTAGTCATCATCCTATTTGATTAGTTTACGGATAACGTAATCGAATCTACCTAAAAATTTCCCTCACATTTTAAACTTCTAACTTTAGTATGTTTTTGTTAAATTTTAAAATATTAATATTTTATTCAAATATAGTAATCATTATTCTTCAACTATCTACTGTTAATTTCTTTTTACTCCCACTATAATTATAAAAAAAATAGGTGTTCTAAATTGTTTGGATCTCGATCCGAGATCAATTTATAAAACTAAACTCTAAGTTTATACTTAACAATAATTAGCTTAATTCAGTCATTTGGAACCTCATAGTTAAAATGCCACATAAAATGAACAGAATACTTAGAATGTTTGGTTGGAAGATTATTGTAGAAAAGTGGATAGAAAAATTGAAATCTTGTATAAATATGCATATTAATGTGTACATAAAAATAAATTTGTATATATATGAATATTATGAATAATAAAATAATCAAGTGTATACACTATTTTGCTATACTAGATAACTGTGTTTTTACATAGATATTCTACTCTATTTAGAGAAATTGAGGAAGGGGATTGATAAGCCTCGAATTCGTGACTTCAAATTTCAAGAAAGAGGTGTCTTACAACTAGACTATTCTCTTGGACTTCTAGATATCTGTGTTTATTGAGATTATATTGGTGAATATAAATATCCACTATAAAATTGAAAATAATTTTAGTATTATAATACTTTTTATGAAAGTATTATAATATTTTTTCTAAAACATTTAACTATACTCTCCATTATTTAAAAAAAAAATACTATATCCGTTCGATTACTTAAAAGTAATATTCAATTTGATGTTGATTTTAGATAAAAAAAAAAATTCAATTTAAAGACAATAAGAATGTGTAAAATTATTATAACGTACTTAATAAAAGTTAATATGAACATATTAACCATAAATTATAAATTAAGCATTTAAGGACAATTCATCAGTTTATTTTTAAAAAAATTAATTTTTTCTCCCTTTCTCTATTTAAATCCAAGGGAGCATTATTTAAACTGGTATGCGTTTTCTTCCAATTAGATTAACTAAAATATTTTTTTATACATTTTTTAGGCCTAATTTACAATTTCACCCTCTAATTTTGCCTAATTTTATCAATTTTCGAATGTTTTACTTTAAACATTTCAACTATTCGAACTTAAAAAGTATTTCAAATAGACGGTTAAATTTTTGAATGCTCAAAAACATGTTCTTGTTTCCCAATGTGGCGAGGTGTCTATTTGTAACATTTTTTAACAGTTTAGATGTCTAAATGGAATATTCAAATAATTGAAATGTCAAAGTGAAACATTTGAAAGTTCAGTTCCACTAGGAAATAATGCGAAGTTGGAGGGTGAAATTGTATAATAAGTATAAGCTCATGTTATAATGTTTGGGCTAACAATTTTCTAGCCCATACTCAGAAGAGAGTCCGTGAAGGAGAAACAAATCATCAGCAGTTTATTAAGAAACAGTTAGTCGCCGGACCAAGCTATCACAAATGCTGACACTTTCAGGGAAATAAAAAGAGGTAGAAGAAGAATAAGAACGAGGCATGGGCATTGATTACTATAAAATTCTTCAGGTCGATCGAACTGCAAAGGATGATGATTTGAAGAAAGCTTATCGTAAACTTGCTATGAAATGGCATCCAGATAAGAACCCTAAGAACAAGAAGGAAGCTGAAGCTAAGTTCAAACAAATCTCTGAAGCCTACGATGTAATCAAACCCACCAATTTGTTTCTTACTTCCAATTGTCTACTTTTATTTAAAAATATAAGTTATCCAATGTTTGATATTGTTGTGATTTATGCTTATTTTAGGTTTTGAGCGATCCGCAAAAACGGGCAGTTTATGATCAGTATGGAGAGGAGGGGTTGAAGGGTCAGGTACCACCGCCGGGAGCAAGCTCGTTTGGACAGGAAGGAGGCTCTACAACGTTTCGGTTCAATCCGAGAAGTGCTGATGATATTTTTTCTGAGATTTTTGGGTTTTCAAGTCCTTTTGGAGGAATGGGTGACATGGGTGGCTCACGAGCTAGTACTTCAGGGTTTTCAAGGGGTATGTTTGGGGAAGATATATTTTCTTCATTTCGAAATGCAGGTGGAGAGAGTTCTAATATACCTCGAAAAGGGGCTGCCATTGAAAGGACATTGCCCTGTAGTTTGGAGGAGCTGTATAAAGGAACTACTAAGAAGATGAAGATTTCAAGGGATGTTATTGATTCTAGTGGGTAAGTTTTTCTCTTCTTTATATCTTCATTTATGTCTTTAAACATATTTTCATTTATTTTCCTTGAAGTGAATGGTTTGGGGAGGGACAGTTCAGGTAAGCTATCTCTTGGCCAGTTGATCTGGTGAAATTAACTGCATAGGCTTTAAAATTTGTTTTCCAAGCTTTATGTTACTCATTAAATCCTGTGATTTGATGGTTGGATGATATGTCTATTTGTTTGGCAACTAGCTCTAGCACTGGATTTGTAGTCCTCATGTACTGGTTTATCAACTTCATGACTTGTAGAAAATATGTTTGTTATAAATTGTAATAAGTTATGGCTTTAGGTATATTATAAAGCGGTGGATTTTTATAACAATGTACACTGCTATGTAATCCTTAGTTTTTGTCAAAGGAGGTTGTATCACTATGCTTAATAAAGGGCCAATAGGCTTAACACAGAGCCATGGGTTTTCATGCCAAAACTATGGGCACAAAGTCATGTATGCATATTCAAAAATTTGGTTGGTAAAATGCATGCGAAGCTCAATGTCATTAGATTTTGTGAGACCATGCCATTGCAGCTCTTCAAATTTGTATGATGAAGTATTATTTCACAACAAAGTGAAATTTACGTCAAAATTGCCGGTTGTAGGGTATTGCTGTTGCTCTTTCACATACACTTTTTGTGTTCAGTGATAGATATTTTGAAACAGTTCTCATCCTTCATAATTTGGGACCTTAATAGCTACTAACTGCAGTTTCATTTTCTTCAAATTAGTATTATGGTTGATCTTGTCAACACGTCGGTTAATTTATGATCATGTACATGTAAGAATTGCTAGTAGATATAGTATCAAAACGTGAAGATACTCTAGACTCCAATTACTGGGTGGTATATCTCATTAACTTTGTTGGAGATTTATTGAACTTTGTATAGTTGACATGATAAAAATCTTTAGATATCCTAGAGAAACATTAATTCTGGTTTAATATCCATTCAATGTACATGTAATGTATGGGGGGGGAAAATGAGATATTTGAGCAAAGGGTTTTACCTTTATTATGTATTAATTATAAGTATTGTCATTCTGTTAAGCAACACCTCCCCCCCTCGCGCATCTGTTTACCAGCACCAATCAGCTGACATGTTTACTTCCAATTTATTTAATCCATGTAAAGGATGAAGGGTATCTGAAGTTGGGTAGGAATGGTTCGTATTTATAGAATACTTCCTGAGGTAGCAAATTCACATCTATTTTTATTGAACATATTAGAATTAGGGCTGCTTGTATGAATATTATTTTGTTATGATTAACTTTTCATGGATTCTCAGAATTGCTTCTTTATTTATTTGGATCATTTTTTGCCATTGTCTCAAGGATGAGGTTCTAGTTATAGGGACCATCCTTTATGTTTGCACTTATTACACAACATAGTAAAATCTCTATAAATTAATATTATCAGGATCATGATATTTTATTATTTTATAGAGATATTAATTAATCAATATATTAATATTTATTAATTTAAAGAGATTTTTAGAAATCGTGGCTAGTATCCTTGAAAATAATGTTGATAATAAAGTTGAAGACGATAGAACACTTTTGGAACCAGTTACACGTAAGGAAGCACTTATTGCATCTAGAACTCGTCACAATTTTTTGGTGCAATTCGAGAACATAACACCAGAAATTTTGGATGCAATTAGAAAAGTTAGATATGAGCTCCAACTAGACTTAAATTTTAAGAAAAAACAAACAACACTAGAATCATATTTCACTAAATTGTCTTAGTTATATTTGTATAAGTTTCTATAATTATTAATTTATGATATTAATGGGACCCTATATTTATATATGGGTATTTTGAAAATATATTATCTTATTGAAATTTGGTAAATTTTTAACTGTTCCAAGTCGGGACCGGAGAAAAATATTATCTTAGAGAATTTATTAATTTTCTGAGTATCAATTTAAAGAGGTTCTACTGTATTATGTGATTTTGGGGGAGGAGGATTTTGGTGTTGGATTCGTGATTCAAACCCTCAATTACTTCTTCTAATCTTGTGTGCTAAAGTTTTAATTGATTTTGGGGTGGGATGCTATGGAACTGCTTGCTAATAATATCACATTTATTTGAAAGGATGGGTGTCTGTTTTATGTTTTAACCTAGAATGGAGTCAATACGTTTTTCCTACGTGTTGTGTATTCAGATTTCAGAAATATCTTTTTTTTGTGCATCTGTATTGTTTTCAAGTTTTTTTTTTTTTAGTAAGATGCAAAGGTGGTTATGCACACAGCAATCTGTTCTTTTTTCTTTGAACTTTCATTTTAAATTGTAATACACGATGGTAGTTTTCTCTGAGGTTAGAAATTGTGCTTATAGTTTCAAAACTTGTCTCAAAGGAGTAGGACTGGAACAATTCTTATGGAATTTTGATTTTCAAGCAGGTGCTTGGGGGTGTAATATCCGAGTGCTTCTTTTGAATTCAACATTTGGTGCTAATTTTAACTTTTATATGTTCATCTTGTTTTAGTTGTTTCACTGTCAATTTCACATTTATTCATTATGTTCTCATTTCACATTTAACTTATTGGGTTTTGACCTGATATGAAATTCAGTCATGCATGTTGGATGAAATATAGCACAACCTGATTGATCCTTTAAGCTCTAGAATTAACAATTTTTCGCTTAACTTCTACAATGAAGCCAACCCACAGAGATAGAAATCTGTTTTTTTTTTTTCTCATTTTCGTATGAAGTTTCCTTGAAAGAATGCTTCTCCTCAAATTGTCCTATTTTGTTCCTGTATTCCTATTTTGTGAAAATGACCCTAATGTTTGCAACCTCAATCCGTCCTGGAGCTGTAGTTCTTAACCTCTAGGCTGATAGTAATGCAGAAACTGCTTCTTTAGTATCTTAGTTGTATATGTGAGTGGAGGACAGCAGAGATGAATTACTTTCCTAGTTGTGGTTCTTCAGATTAAAAGATCTCATTGATGCTTACATTTGCTACTATATATCTTCATCACACAGTCTGTGTTGCTCATTTTGACCGAAAGTATGAGATATTTTAGTTCCTGCCGAAACCAAGGGACCATTTTGATTCCTGATTGGGGAGGGGAGGAGGAAAATCATTAATCGGAGGCATAATAATCCTTTTTGTTGTCCTCATATCTGTAGCAATAAATATGAACCCATTAATATACCCTTCATTTTACGATTATCATTAATGTTACTCTAATAACAAGAGGATTTGTTGTCCTGCTTTTGGTAATTGCAGTCAAAAGTACTCTGCAGTTGTTTGTTACAGTGAATAGCGTGGTGTAATGCTTTTTGGCTTATTTGCATGAATGTTGATATTTTCTAATCTTTATTCTTCTTATCATCGCTTAGGTTATAATTTCTGGCATTTTAATTCCTTAATGGAGAACTCTTCTTTTATTGAATGGACAAAAAGGCATTCGCATTCGAGTATCTTGAGGAGCTCGGTCTGCATTGGTTCGTCAAGTCTAGCTTGATTTCTTAACTAAGCAATCAGAAGCTTGAACAGTGAGTCATAATTTTAGGTTCTGGAGAGAACTTTTAAGCTGCTGTTGGTCCAAAAGCCAATCCTGTCACTGCTAGTTCTAAGAATAAAATATATACATGGATTTTGAACTCTGACCTCCTATACAAAGAGGCAGGATAATTGTAATCTAGCATTCCCAATCTGATACATTCTATTTGTTTATGATTTGCACGTTTCTCTTACTAATCATATAGATCTTTTCACATGTTAAGGGAATTTCACAGTAGAGATGCCTGCTAAAAATCATGCTGTTGTGGGCTTACTATTTCCCCCTTTTTCTGACATATAGGAGACCAACCACAGTGGAAGAAATTCTCGCAATTGAGATCAAGCCAGGTTGGAAAAAGGGAACAAAAATCACTTTTCCGGAGAAGGGAAATGAACAACGAGGAGTCATTCCGTCTGACCTGGTCTTCATAATTGATGAGAAGCCACATAGCGTCTTCAAGAGGGATGGTAACGATCTTATAGTTACCCAGAAGATATCTCTTGTTGAAGCTCTAACTGGTTACACAGCGCTGGTCACAACACTCGATTCACGGAATCTGTCAATCCCTATCAACTGTATCATCAGCCCCAGCTATGAGGAAGTAGTGAAAGGGGAAGGTATGCCTATTCCAAAAGAGCCTTCCAAAAAGGGAAACTTGAGGATTAAGTTCAACATAAAGTTCCCAAGCAAGCTCACCTCAGAGCAGAAAACTGGGATCAAGCGGTTAATATCTTCCTAAACGGTGGTGAATAATGTCTCGGTGTACCATCTTTATAATGTGTAAGCTTTTCGTTGCATTATTTTTGGTTGCTGATCTAATCCCAGAAAGAAAATTTGCTTTGCTGAATTTGGGTTCTCTCATTATAACACCTATTTTAGGAGTTCAATTGATTTTTTCCTTGTTTCATTTTTGTCTATTCATTAATTTTTCGGAAATCAGATTTTTCCATTGCTCTCTTTATTGCCTTTGGCACTGCCTGATTCATGAAAATGAATAATTACTTGCTTAATTTCAACTGGAATAAATGAAAAGCAAATTGAATAACGAATATATTTATTATTATTTCTGACAACACATGTTCATTATGTTGTTTTTTTCATTGAACTATGATTACATTTTGAGGAACAACATATGTAAGCTTTTTTTTTTTTTTTTAATTTCGTAAATTAAAGTAGTTTAGACTAGTAAAAGTTCAATTTTTGTTGAAATAAATCTGAAATGAGTATGCAAATTCAACTGTAGGTGGAGGTTATAAATTTACCAAAAGTATTATGGATTCCTCACTTTATTCTTGTTCATGAGTTGCATCATTTTAAAAATTTATTTCAATTACCTAAAACAGTACTGAAACATCTCATGATTAAGCTTCATCATAGTAGGGAACCTGCGGGTACCCACTTGACTCCATCTGCCTGCGTTTGATGGATAAAACCCGTCCCACGGCTACACACTTTAATTTATAAAACCCGCCCGTTGAGTTTTCCCAAAAACAAAAACGGCAATTCGATCCGCTCTATATAACAACTTAAGGGTAAAATGACTTAGTACATAAATTACCCTTCAATGAATTTTTCGAATAGAATTTCGTTAATTACGTCAACGATCAATTTAATATTTGAATTAACTGGACACATGAATTGCGATTAATTTAACACTTAAAATATAGGTGTTATAAACAAATAAGCATATCTGAGTTGTATGTGAAAAGAGAGTATTAATTTTTACAGTCTTCAATAATTTTAGGTTTTAAAACGGTCGTAGTAAATTTTAGGGATAATTAATGGAATATCATATTTCCTACTTTCCACGTGAAAAAACAATATATATCTTTCATAATTAGTGAAATAACACTTTAGGCCAAATAAGGCTTATAAATTTTTAAAAGTTTCAAGACTACCCCTTTGTTAAAAAATATTAATTTATTTTAATTAATTAACCAAAAAGTTAAAAGTCAATATAAATTAATAGACATTAATATCTGTATATATAATTTAGAATTCTTTCAAATTTCACCAGGTAGCCGGAAAAATGCCACCTCTATAGCTAGGCTGTTTCTAGCGACATTCATCGGAAAATTAAAAATCAATATAAGTTAATATAACTTAGTACCAATCAATATAAAATTAATATATGTATATATCTGTCAATATAATTTAGAATTCTTCTAAACTACACCAGGTGGCTGGAAAAATGGCCACCGCTACAGCTGGACGATTTTCAGCGACATTCGCTGGAAAATTAAATCAATATTTATCAATATTAATCCGTATATGTCAATATTCGTCAATATCTTAAATAATATTAGTCAATATAACTAAATATTAGTCAATATAACTAAGTATTTGTAAATATTTTTCAATATAACTAAATATAAGTAAATATTCTTAAGTAAATATTCTTATTAATAAATATTTTAATAAAAAAAGTTTCAGTAATTATAGGGGCTTATTTGCAAAAATCCAAGGACCATTTTGAAAATATGAAAAATATGAGGGGCTAAATTGAATCATAACCAGTTCATCTTCAACACCTCAAAGCAAAATCCCTAACAGCCAAGCAGCAACATTCACCGATGACTCCTCCCTCCATCGGATAACCTTCACCGATTTTGTCACATATTCATCGATCTAGATGTCCATAGGGGTCTGATTGTCGATGGAGTTCTTTATCTTCTCCTCCGACATTCAAAACTTCACCGATCTCCCAAGCTTTACCGATATGTGCGATTGTGGATTCTCGATGGTTTAGTTGCTATAGGTCATAAAATGGAGGTTGATGGAGGACGATGTTTGTGCATCAAAACAATATCAGAATCGACGAGGAAATCGGATAGCTTGATGGTAAAGTCAAAACTGGATGTTTTTCAATCTAAGATGTTTTTTATCTACGCAACATCAAAAAGTAATCGCCAACGAACACCTATCATCGTTGATGGAGGTCAAACTACTCGGCGGTGGTGGTTCAATGACGGAGGCCATTGATTGAGGTTGATGACGAAGGTCGGTGATGTGCTCTGGTCGATGACAATGGAGGAACAACTAATATAATTTTTTTTTAAAATTTATATTAAGTAAAAATAAAAAATGTTTTAAATGATAAAAATAATAAATAAAGGGTAAAACAGTCAAAATACTAATAAATTGCTATTTCATTAAATATGAAAGATATGTGCTATTTTTTTAGTTGAAAAGTACAAAAGTGTGCTATTGCATATAATTTTTCTAAATTTTAGGGTGGAGAATTCGCTAAAAATTTAGGTATTGAGCTGCACATATTTGGCAAGGAAAAAATTTCTGTTAATCTAATATTCTTAAAAAAAGAGAGGGAATATTATGATTTTTTCCTAAGATTTGTCATAATTAACTAGACAATTAACTAGACAAAATTAATTATAGACAAAATTAACTATCACCTCCTTTTATTTTTGAAATCACCTTTTTTATTCTCGTGTTTTGCATCAATTTATACTAAAATCTTCTTTTGTCTTTTTATCTTTTTCTTTTAAATAAGGTATTATGGTAAGTGGTTTTCTTTTAAATAAGGTATTATGGTAAGTGGTTTTTAATTTTGAAGACCAAAGAGTAATTTGTCTCTTCTTCCACATCTAATACTATTGTGACTGCAATGAGAATTTGTAGAGCTCTTCTTTCTTCAACTTTAGAAAACCCTAGCCATCACCTCCTTCAGTGCAACGAGTAGCTACCGCCGCCTGAGCCTCCTACTAGGGTTTGTTTTAGGTTAGTATTTGAAAGAATTTTTCACCATCTTCTGCAACGATGGCAGGTGTATTTTGAATTCCCACAACGAGATTTTCATTTTGATGTAAATATTGTGTTGTTTTGTTACAGTTTTCCAGTAGCAAGAAGCACCCAGGAGAAGGAGGTGGCTGGTGGATACGGAGATTTGGCTTACTAAGTTACCATTTCAGTCCCCATTAGATGGGGAAGAAGAGCAAATTCCTATTTGGTCCTCAAACTTAAAAACTGCTCACCATAATACTTGATTTAATAGGAAATATAGACGGAAGAAGATTTTAGTGTAATTAATGCAAAATACGAGGATAAAAGAGCTCGTTTCAAAAAATCACATGAAAAAAATAAAATATGTATTATTTTGAAATAGAGAGACCAAAATAATATAATATTTAAAAATGTAGGATCAAATAATTTTGCAGAACAAATTAAAAAAAAAAATTTTGTAGAACATGAGGGACTGGTACATATAGGGATTGCAGCAATACCCGCAAATTTTCCTACTAGCCGCCCTGTCCCACTCTAAAAATTTCAATTTTTATCATCTGCCCCGCCCCACAACGGATAATGAGTACCCATAGGTTATATTTATTTATTTTTAATAATTTCATAAAGTATTGTAATTAATAAAAAAAATAAAATTGACTTAAAAACCTAAATTATTACATAATAATAACATACTAATAATAATATAAATTTTCTAATAAAAAATAAAAAAACACTTTATGAAATA
>CATIWJ010045442.1:0-11275 GCA_949640765.1 Croton laevigatus | reverse complement strand
AATACAACAACTGTATTTTATAACTAACCTAAATATACTTTAATCTACATAACCCAACCTATCAAACTATCAGCACCAAACTTGAATCTACTCATGCTGTCAGAAACGTAAAGAATCAAAAAATACGGAGGTAGTATTTTTGTTAGACCAGCAACGAAGATATTAGAATTGAGCTTTCGTCCACTTTAAGTTGAAAATACAGCCACAAGCGATGACAGATGATGTTATGGATGGTGCTAGTTGAAGGGTGGCGTTCCTAGCGGTACACAAGTAACACCAACTTCGTGATAACATTGACGGTTGAAGAGAACGGCATAGCATGAAGAAGAAAGAGAAGGCAAACAAAAGGGAAAAATAGTGGAGGAGAGAGCCAAGTAAGCAATAAATTTGGAGTGAAAATTAAAAGGGTCATTTTTGTCATTGTAAAATCTATAATTGTCATTTAATTCAAAAGGAGAACATTTGTTACAACAAACTTTTAATGGGGTTCATTTGTGTCATGTTCCATTACTTATATAAAAATCTGCTTACACTCCTTTGTGTAAAAGATTGGGCAAGGCCGAGCCCAACTAAATACCAAGGTTGATCCAAATTGATAAACCGAGCGTCGCCGTTTCAGGAAATACTTAAATGACAAAAATCAACAAAGAACCAGTTCTTCTGCTAGTTGGAATCCAACCCCTCCACTCCCTCTCACCCCACCCTTTCAGTTACACTTTGCACCTTCTCCTCTTTCCGCTCTCTCTCCCTCGTTAGCACAAAATCTCATTCGCTTCTTCTTCCATGTCATGGCCTCCGCCACCGTTGAACCGTCCGCCTCCGACCACTTTAACCACCTTCATGCTGATTCCCTTCCTTTAATCGATCTCCGTCTCCTCTCTCAATCCGAACTTCTCTCTCTTTCTCTCTGTTGCTCTTCTTCCTCTTCTCTTATCCATTATCAAAACGACGACGATGTCGCTACCCCTAAAATCGACCGCTCCGTCTTTAATGAATCCGCCGGCAGTCGCAAACAGACCTTTTCCCGCCTTCGCTTAGCTCCTCGCAACAATTCGCAATTCGCTGCTTCCTCTTCTTCAGTTAAAACTTCCGATCCATATCAAACAACGGAAAAGGTTCTAGATGACGAGGATTCTCAAATCATATCTTCGTTGAAGTCCTTGTTTGGTTCCCATTCGGGCAGCAATAATAATAATGATATTAACTTAATTTCTGTTCCTATTCAATACAATGAATCCATGGAATTCTTGGATTTTCCTTCAACAAGGAATGAGCCTACGATGGGATTTTCTGACTATAGCGGTGGAACAGAGAGTAAACAAGCAATTCAGACTGCCAATGCTGATCCTACAACCACCAAAAAGAGGAAGCGAGGCCGGCCTAAAAAAAATGGTCATTTTTATACTAGCGATAGTAATAATGTCAGTTATCTGATAGAGAGCGAAAGTAAGCGAATTGAGACAAAAACAGTTGATGTGAATGATAATTCGAGAACGGAAAAGGAGAAGCAGAATCCAAAAGAGAATGGGGAGGTGGTTGCGATGGATAACAATGGAACGGCGGTGGACTTTGTGGCATTAGCAGGTGTGGAGGATCCGTTTGCGGAGGAGCTCAGAAGGAGAACTATGGGAATGCATACAGAGGAGCAGCTGCTAGGGTTTTTTCAGGGCTTGGAGGGACAGTGGGTCAATAGTAGGAAGAAGAAGAAGATTGTAGATGCAAGTATGCTGGGTAGTGTTTTGCCAAGAGGGTGGAAGCTCATGCTTTGCATTAGGAAGAAAGCTGGATATTTGTGGATCGCATGTAGAAGATACATAAGGTTTTTTTACCTTTTCCCCCGCTTTTAGATTCTACTTACATTCTAGTTATTAGTATTGCTATTATTTGGCAATGTAAATTTGTTTGTCGTGCAATTGATTGTTTGTTAATATATTTCCTTTAACCAGATAGATAAATTGAGGTTGAGTGTGACTTGGAATTATGTTATGAGAACTCCATTCTGCCCAGAAGAAAAGAAGAAGTATAATTCTTTAAGGTTGCCCTGCAGCTGAACTTGATTTGTTTTTAGCTTGTGATGAGCTAGACAATCTAAGCACTTTGTTCTATAGTTCACATGCTAACTATCGTGGAACTTATTAATTATAAAGGTTACAGTTGACGTACTATCTTGTGGAGTTCTGCTCCATGCTATAATTATGTCACACTAGAACTGTCATTTGAAAGCTGGAGACCAATCGTAGAGTTTCCACCTTCTGTTCTGAGTAGCATTTATTTAGTCTATCATTTGCATTTACCTGCTTCAAGAACAAATTGATCTTGTTTTTGAATGATTTGGTCAATGATGGACACATTATGGCAGGAAAAGTATATTTAACCAATATGTAACCATTTAGAAAAAATAAGAGAAATTCAGAGAGTTGTCATCTGAATGGTAATTTCTACAACTTTGTAGTTTCTTGCATAGGGCACCCCGTTTGATATTCAATGTAAGATAAGTTTTTGGCATTCAACTGGTTGAGTCTTGGTTACTTTATGAACTTTGAGAGTCATATTTGCCCCCTGGATTTTTCCTATTTAAAAATCTTGATAATGTTCATGACAACTACCAAACCTTACTGTCTTAGTAACGCTTGTAAGGCTGTAAAAAATTGAGTCAAAGAAAATCTATATGGATGCTTCATTGTGGAAACAAATATGAGAAATCGGAGCAATAAGCATGTGAATTTATACATTGGATCATTGTGCGAGTATGCATTGACATATGCTTTGACTGTATGTACCTGGGACTCTTTGAATTGTTTCCAATAGAACCCAATTTGAATGCTACATCCTAGTAAATTGGCTTGTCCAACATGTGATTTGGAACTTAGTTTTAAATTTAATATTGGTAACAAATGTTATGGTGCCTCAATCACCCAAGTTGAACAGCTCTACATGTGACCATGTGAAATGAACAAATATTTGTTCAAGACTTTTGATTAGTAGGTCCATGTTAACTGCATTTGCCTGGCTTGCGTTGTAAGGTCGGGAAAAATTGTTATTTCTTCAATATAAGGTTTGTTGCTCATTTGCTGGATAGACATGGTATGGCATTTATAGCATCTGTTTTCAAGTCCTAACGGACCTTGTATTGCTGCTGCTGTTTTATTCCCCTGATGTTATTTTAATTATTGGTGGACACATACCCTTCTGTAATTTTTTTATGGTCAAATTTCAGCTTTAATTTCCTTTGTTGTGCATTACTATTGTTGCTAATATGAGACTCTTCAGCCCGAATGGCCAGCAGTTTATATCCTGCAAGGAAGTTTCATCGTATTTACTTACATCATATGGGAATCAAGATGCAAACAAGTTGAATAGGAGTCATGTTGATGCGAATTTTCAGTTGACTAAAAAAATATCTTCTGGGAATGTAAGTCTTTTCTTTTTCTCCATGTTCTTGGTTTATGCATTTTAATTTCCTGTGAATTTGTATTCACAAACTATGCTTCAGGCTGCAGATGTTAACCTCAAAGTTGACCAGACTGGGAATGATGTTACCTGCTGTTTGGCTTTGCCTGTTACTTCTGGACCTGTTGAGGGTGGGAATCAACATTCCCCTTTGAATATAGGGATCCATGGAGGGGTCCAATCAGTGGGGAAATATAAATGCCATAAATGCACCATGGCTTTTGACGAGCCAGATGATTTGTTACAACACTTGCTATCATCTCATCAGAGGGCACCAAAGAGGCTTAGGCATGCAACACCCTCAAATGAAGAGGTGATAATAAAAAATGGAAGGTACGAATGTCAATTCTGTCTTAAATCTTTTGATGAAAGGCATCGTTACAATGGTCACCTTGGGAACCACATAAAAGACTATTTTAAGAGAATTGGAGCCTCGGTTGGGTCTGTCACCGCTCAAAGGATCACAATGTCTGAATCAGTTGGAACTCATCTTGATGTTATCCAAGAACCAATTGGGACAAACATGGATTCTATTGCAATAAATTCTGATGCCAAAACAAAAGATGTGATAAGTTCTACCATTATGGATGACGCCGAAAAAGGAAATACTGGTATGTCATGCGGTAGCAAGCAAGATACGTTTTGCAATATGGCAAATGATAAAGAAGAAAAGATGAGTGAAGTTACTGATGTTAATGCTGTTCAAATTAATGCATTTCCGGGTATAGAATCAGTCTTGTTAAATAATAAAAATGATTCTGCTTCTTTATCTTCTGGTGAAACTAATGTTTCTAAGTGCCCTATCCTCATGATCAATAATTTTGATACTCAGAAAGAAGGTTCTCAGAACCATTCACTTCTTGCTATTGTTAGTGACAAGAAATATGGAGTTGACAGCGAGGATCACGTTCGGTTAAATTTTGAGGATCATAGTCAAAAGAGAGGATCTGGCAGTTGTTCTCTTGCCCTGAATTCTGAGGAAAAAGAAGTGGATGGTGAAACAATGAAAGATACATCTGTTTCTACCACAATAATTGGAATGGAAATTGATGATAGGGTTATCCTTGGGAAAGAAAAGCTAATATCAGGTTTTGATAACAATTGTTTGCCAAAAGAAAATGCTGCAACAAACAGAAAGGAGCTAAGTTCTGAAGGCACTTTGGTTGTTCCATCTGGCAATGGCCAAGGATATGCTCCTATGAATTATGTATACGGGCTTTCAGAGTCCACTGTAGTAGAGAAGACAAATGATCAAGTTTCTAAAGGGGGTTTATTTTCATCCTTAGATGAGAAAATGCATGTTTGCAACACTAATGTGAGCCAAGTTTCGAGTAACACTGTTGACCATTCCGAATTCGATGAATCTGTTAAGTCTAAGAATAGTGACCAAACAATTCATCTTGAAAGCAATAAAATGCTAGCACCAGCTGATCCCACGGTCATCAGTGAGCTAGGGAGTAGTTGTAGCCTCTCAGTTATTCTGTCAAGGAAGGACCAAATAACTTCTGAAAATAATATGCACTGCACTTCCATATGCACTAAAAGAAAACACTGTATTGAAGATGAATCTGAAGTTAACAAGCTCAACTTATTTGGTTATGAGCAATCTTTGGGTTCTGAAACTGTGAAGGTTCCTAATGGCACAATGGAGGTGCTCAACCAAAATGAGGCCCTGCTCTCCAATAACAGCAAATGTGGTCAATATGTTGCAGTGGTTGAAGGATGTCCAACTGATTTTGAGCAAGAAAGAAGATGCAAAAATATTACACCTGTTGGATCTACTAATGAACCAGCATATGCTTCAAAAGGTGATTTAGTCCAGAATGGTGCATCAGAAATCCTTATGCAGGATAGAATTCCTGAAAGTAGTTTGCATGAACAATCTTGTGATAGGCAAGTTCATAATAGTGAGGACAGCATGAATAAGGTCCCATCTATCATAACTGATCAGCAGAATCATACTGAATTCGAAAGCTCATGCAATGTTGATCCAAATATACCTTTTGAACATAGTCACACAGGACAATGTATAGATGTTTTAAGAAGCACCATGGAAGAAAATTGTTCTAAGGATTGTTCGCTTTTTATTCCTGGAAATCAACAAAATTTTGTAGTGGAAACTGGTCTTTGCACCAGCACTCTGAATGAGCAAAAAAGGTCTTCTGTGGAGGGTTCACTTTGTCTCTTTAAGGGTGAGCAGATCTGGGGCATTGACAATAATTTAAGCAGTGCTTTGACAGGAAAAGTCCATGAAGAGCATATATTGGATGACTTAAATCGTAGAAAAAATGAAACATTGCCCTCTGCAGAGAGTTCACTTTGCCTCTCTAAGGGTGAGCAGGTCTGGAGTGTTGACAATAATTCAAATACGGCTTTGACCAGCAAAGTCCAGGAAGAGCCAATATTGGATGATTTAAATCCTAGGAAAAATGAAACATCGATGGGTTTCAGCACCTATTCCCAAACTGAAAATGCCTTATCTGGGTTTGTATGGAGGACTGATGAAGAAAATGATCCACTCAGAAATTTTGCTGATACTTCATCTCAACTAGTGCATTCATCAAGCTATTTTCCTGCATACAATGTAATGTTAGATAAGGTATGAAAAGTTGCTATTTTAGGTTACAATTGATCCATTAAATTTAATGATTCTTCAGTAAAATTATTTGCAAATATTATAAGGTGTTTCATCAGATAGTAAGACATATTTTTCCCAGCAGTGCCAATTCATGTTCATATTCTAATGCTTTCAATTCTAATCTTAATTATCATGAAACAATTTGTTGTAGAATAGATCATTTAAGTTGGATCTTCATTTGTGTCAAGTTTTTTTTTTTTTTGAAAGAATGTGTGTCAAGGTTAGATTCCTATTAAATATCATGTCTTGCTTAGGTTGTGCAATCACTGTCAGGAATTCAACTTCAAGTCATACCACACGTTTTGAATAATTTTCACTTGGTACTGGGTTGTGTTGACTATATATCATTGAAAATAATAAAAAATTACTCTAAACAACTGAAACTGCACATTGCATTTCTAGATATTAAAATTTTTATTTTTATCATAGATCAAGTGTGCTTGCAAACACAGACCTTAGAGGTTGTGTTGTGCATGATATTCTAGACAGATGTCAAATTCTAAGGCCTAAATATGATTTAAAGGTATGATATAAAAAATCTAGGGATATATGATCTAACGCAGAGCTTTAGTCTCAATTATGTAGTGTAATTTTATTTTGTTTAACCTTTAGAGAATCAGGCCTTTATGAACCCTCTATAAGTTCCTCTCTCTCTTTAAATATACGTGCATGCTAACAGGCACACATGCATATGCATATAGATAAAAATCATATAGTGGATTGTTTGTTTGTGCAAAATCTACATATTGAACTATTTACTAACTTATTCTATAGCAAAATTTCTCACCAGGGCTTGAGTATTTGCATTGCATATTTTTCAAGGGTAGTTTTTTTAATGTGTTTATATGGAGGTAAAGTCTTCGTTGGAAAAAATGGATTAATGCTTGAAAAGCTTCTATTAGATTCAGAATTTTTGTCCAACCAGTCACGATTGATAAGCTTGAGTGAGATTATGATGTTCAATTCCCTTGATGGACAGGGTGAAAGCGAACTTTTTGGAGAGAAGTTAAGTGGCATATCAGGTTTTGATGGAATGAGATCAAGTGGCGTGGAAAACATGGAATATAATTTTATGACCGCTCATTCGGATGGACCCAAGGTCTTGTCGCATGATGCTGGGATCAGTCAAGGACTTGATTCATCTGTTTGGCTTGAGAAGCCAGCTTTGCCTGTTTTGCCAAAGACAACAAGCAGGCGCAATGTTCCTGCTTTGTGTGGCTGGTGCAGAAACGAGTTCCATTATGAGGCCCTTGAATCTGAAGCACAACTAGGCTCGATGGGTTTGGCATGTTCTACATGCAAGGCCAAGTTCTCTGGAGAATTTAATTTACTGTAGTTTGGATTGTCCTTCACAATCCGAGTACCTTGAGGAAATGTTGGTCATGTGCCTAAATCAGATTACGGACAAATTTCCATATGAGGTAAATTCTACATCTAAACAAAGATTATCTCTGGAAAAATTTACTCCTACGTTTCTCATGTGGTCTTTGTGTGTTTATGATTTGAAAGCTGAACTGCAGTAGGTGGGTGGGCATTTATTTTCACAGGACTATTAAAAGACCCATGAATCTGATTCTGGAATTTGAATTATTGTCAGTATTACATCATAGCATTTTGTAATGCCTGTTTCGATGCTAATGTGATGCAATGCATCCCCTATTGAGGTTTGTTTTAACCAAGTGGAAAAGGCAATTTGTCAAGGTAGTTCTCATATTGTCTGTCTACTGCTGTGCAGTTCTTCTTAAGCTGTTATTAGTACTACAATTTTAGGTCTAAATATGATGCTAATGATGAGACAATCTCATGGTACTTGCTTATCCTTGGGATTCATCACGGTAGAATTTGTTGAGGAGATGCAATCAAAGAGAAGACTATTGACCTTCTCTCGGTGTGTTTTGCACAATTAGAGCATCTCCAATGCAATACCCTCTATGTGTCCTATATAATAAAAAGTGTGAAGGGTGACGTGGATGAATGTCTATGAATAGACATCCAATTTAAAAATTCTCTCCTATGCAACACTTTCCATTTTGTATTTTTGATCTTTTTTATAATTATAATTTATATTATAACTAATCATATTTTACCATTAAATATAGAAATTGTCTAGAAAACCTTCTAGATATAGAAGGTGAGCTAGACAAAGTCCACATAAGTTTCACATTCTAAATGGACATTAGCATTGAAGAGTTTTTTTAGAAAAAGTCTTTTATTTTTCTTAAGAGGCAATAAGATCAGAGCAATCTACACTAGCATTAGAGATGCTCTTATATTCCCCTTTGTTTCCCTCTGCAAAAATGCTTTCTGTTTTGTGATTACATACTGAAATCATTTAACTAAATAGAATAAACAAATGTAGGAAAAATAAAAGGGGTTGCCATCATGGATTTATCTTTTCTGTATTTTTCCAACCCTATATGGATCTATATCCATGAAATTCTACTAAAGATAATGGGGATGGGTGCTGCATTTTCTTCCTTTGCTGCTGCTAAAACGAATTTGGCTATGTTTTACAGATATAAAATTGTCCAAGGATACAGATGAAGCAGCGTGGCAAGGCTGATTTTGAAGGTCTCTGACTGAGGTTATTATTCTTTTATCAGTTTAGAGCAACTAATTCTTTCTTTGTTTCTCTATTCCTTTGAGCTTGTGAAGGTCCTATTTTTTACCATCACAAGTGAGAATCAGAAAGTCCAATTGGATAACTAATTAATTTAATAGGGCTGAATTGGCCAAAATGAGACTTGTAGTGGGCACTGTTAAGAAGTTTGTTTTATGGACAGCTTCATTATATATTTCATATTTGTTCAAGATAATGTTGTTATTTATTGTCTTCGTCGTGAAAACCCCTGCTGTTGTGGCTGTCATATGAGTCCAGTTCTTTCATCTCTTCCGATTTGTGGCGGTTATTCGTTCAGCTGAACCTTGAACCTTTATCTTGAACTGAATTGGCCTCAGAAGGTTCACTAGCATTTTGTGAACCAGCAGTTCACATTTCAAAAATGGTTCATTTGACAGTTTTGAATCAGCGACTTTGCTGGTCCAAACCTTTGATTCACCGATTCGTTCAGACAATTTTTTTTGTTAAATAAAATTACGTCCAACTTATTTAAGTTAAAAGAAAATGCTACAGAGGTTTTTACTCGTAGATAATTAAAAATAAATGTGACTTAGGACATTAGAATTAAATTAGAAGAGCGTGGAGTTAAAATCAATAATCAAATTTTTTCAAGAAAAGTTAAAACTCTTATTTACTTGTATAATTTATAAACAAGAAGATGGGTATGTTTTGAGAAATGGAAAAAAATATTTTGGGCTTGAAAATAATGCATTTCTTTGGAACAACATTATCTTGTTTGCATATCCTCTAATGGGGTTAAAAGAAATCAAAACTTGTAATTTAATACGTATATCCATGTTTTGAAATTTAAGTTGCGTCTTGTATTGACTTTGTGAAGCAATGGCTGTGGAGGTTTGAGATACAGAATGTTCTTTATATCAAGTCATGCGCATGTGGGATAACTGCTTTTGAGTGGTGGTCAATTACCAAGTATTGGTGAGGTATTGAGCGGTGGTCAGTAACTGAGCTAAATATGAGATGGATAGTTACTGAAGCTGGATAGGGTAGTTATCTCAGTGGACACTCAACTATAAGTAATTATCTAAGTAGAGACTCAACTATAAAAAGTACTACCTCAGTTTTTTTCATTTCTTTATATTCACTATTTCACCAATATCAATACAAATTCATTTTTCACTAATACTAATACAGAAATAATAATAAACAATTACTAACCCTTTAAAAAACTTACTTTTTCACCAATACCAATAAAAAAATAATAATAAACAATTACAAAACTTATTATAAATGAAAATGTAAACAACTCAATAAAATACCAAAAAAAGGAAATGTAAATATCTCGGAGGTAGTAGCAGTTTAGAAAGTAGAAAAGCTCCCCTTCCAATCAACGAACATATAGTGAAACACTTTGTAAATAAATTCTCGTAAGTAGATCCAATCCTGAAGAAGTTTATTGTTGCAATTTAATATATATTGTGAATCTTATCCAAAGTGTGTTTTTGCGTTTATTTGAGGGACTTATTAAATTAATTACGTCCAATTTGTTTCTCTTTGTTATTTATATCATCCTAAATGAAATGATTAAGTCCCTAAAAACTTTTCAATTTTTTTATTTGAGGAAGTACATCTATCTTTCATTCAATAATTTTTTGTTGATTCTGCGAATAGATATTTTTTCTAATAACATTGTCTTTGTTAATTTTGTATGGGATAACATAACGCTTAAAAGAGTAACATTTAACTATTTATTTATCTGTTTGTACTAAATGCATCTTAAGTAAATAAAAATAAAAATTCTAAAATTTGAACCAAATCAATTTGGATGTTTTCTATTTCTATTCGGTTTTCCAATAGCAACTGCATTCTACTATTTTTTTTTTGGGTCAAAGAATTCTACTAATTAAAGACTGATAAATCAACCTAAAAATTGACGGTTTAACCGAATCACAAACCTATACATTGATTTGAACCTAACATTATTAAATAAGGTACTAGTTTCAGGTAAAAAAAAAGGGTAATGCTACGGTACTCGGTACCGAGCATGCTCGAATTCCCTTTTTATTTTTATTTTTTTTTTTTCGGTTCAAACGGTAGATTATTTGTACTGGAAACCGAGATCAGTTTCAGTGGGCCACAGTTCACAGAATCCGACTCTGTGTTGTAAATTAAAGGTGAAATAATCGAGACCGTTAAAATCTGCAGTCAGATAAAATTTATAATACAGGGTTGATTTCTGTGAACCGTAACCCTCTAGAATTGATCTCGGGTCTCAGTATAGACAATCTGCCGTGCCGTATGAAAAAAAAAAAAAAACAGAAAAAACAAAAAATCGAGCATGCTCGGTACCGAGTGTCACATCCGAAAAATTTAATTAACAGTGGTTCGACTGAGTTACGGGTTTCAACTTTAAAATTTTTAAAATCTAAGGAGAATTACATAATAATTAACCAAGTTGAATTTAATTACAGTTTTTAGAAAACTTAGGGATTTAAATAAAATTTTCAAGGACTTGATTGAAAGTAGAATTTATAGAATATGGGTCAAGTTGTAAGAAAAAGATGGGGAGGTATGCATGCAAAAATTTGTAAGAGGTGGAATTTGGTGCT
>CATIWJ010045426.1:0-30867 GCA_949640765.1 Croton laevigatus | reverse complement strand
ATGAAGTCAGCACATGCAAAGTTAGGGTAGATAGAAAAAAAAAATACCCTTATTATTGTAATTTAAGTAGACAGAATATGAATTATGTAATGTGACACTTCTTAGTCCGGCTGCAAATGGTCGGGTAAGGGGTGTTACACATAATAAGATAAACAAATATAAAAATGAAAAAGATCAGTAAAATAAAATTGTTCTGATATATAATTTGTTGAAAAGAATTAATCTCATACATGATAAATACATAATAAGATTAAAAATATATATATATAGGTGAAAAAAAAGAACTTGAACCTAATTTTTTCCTGAAAATTCGAAAAACAATTAAGTTGCCTACGTAATCTCCAGAGATTGAGAGGAATCAAAGCCAATAAATTTCTACTTACCTTTTATTTTTTAAGCAACTTTTTACCTTAATCATAGTTATTCTCGCCCGTTGAAGTTCCCATTGAGCATCCTTCATTTTCACTTAAATTGTCATTATTTTTTTAATTTTCTTGCGCTCATAATTATACTCCAGTCCAATCCGCCACACAAGCTTGTGCTTCCAATGAATACACATGCAAAAACTACACTGAGTTTTATCAAGTATGTTCCTACGGGCGCTAGAAGCTTGTTCCACTACCACAGTTGAGATGGGCAGGGACGGAGCTATATATGGGCTTATGGTAGCTTTGGGCCCCATGAAATTTTAAAAATATATGTAATTAGTAGAGAGAATAAGTAATAATACACATGTGGTGTAGTGGTAAGCACATATTTTGGCCCAGAGTTCAAAGGTTTGACACTCACTTTGTATTTTTTTATAATAATTTTTATTGGGCTTTAAAAAAATAGGTGGACTTTTAAAATTGGACCCCCACTTAAAAGAAGCTGGCTCCTCCATTTCACTTTATATATTTTTATAACAATTTTTATTGGGCTTTAAAAAAATAGTTGGACTTTCAAAATTGGGCCTCCACTTAAAAGAAGCTGGCTCCTCCATCTCTGGAGATGGGTGATTTTTTTTTGCCTTTAGTTACCCCCAATGTTTGAACCCATGATTTTTTGGTCTTTGGTGACTTATCTCACCACCAAGTCAACCCCTTGATTCTCTGGAGATGGGTGATGCTAAAATATATTTTGCAATTAGCACGAGGGTTGGAAAAGTGTTGGCATCTCGACTCCATCAATCCAAAATTAGAAACTTTCAACTTGTAATATTTTCACTAAACTCGAGTCTAGTGATTACATAATTATCAAAGTGGCACCCCTTAGTTTTTTTTTGCTGACTTAATAATAATAACTGGTCCAATGCTTTCATTGGTTCCGATGCATCACACCACCAATATCGCTTGAAGTAACCAATAACACTTGAAATACTAGTAGAAGAACCAATTATGGTTTTAAATTCATTAAATAATTCTAGCATAATTTTAAACATCATTCAAAACGTGATTAACATTAACACTTTGTTCAATATCAAGATCTAACATATTATAATATAATTGCAAAATTTCACACATGTAACATCAAATTTATATCTAGGATAAAAAATAAATGCAACAAGAAAAATGGGAGGAATATCTTTATAATAAGAAAACTATTTTTTTTTTGTTCCACAAACACCATCTTTTAAACTAATATCACTTTCAAAAATTTTTCATTTGTGAAACATTAGTTGTAAAAAAAGTTATATAATAATTCTCTATATGAAAAACACTTATATTAGTAAAATAAATGTTGAATTCAAACAAGTCGATACATCTCTCAAAAAATATTTTGGCAAACGGTTATTATTTTTACAAAATTTAAGCAACTCTTTCGTTATTTGAGGATATCCCCATAAATATTTTAATGCATTTCTTATAGGAGTAATATGAGAATCAAGATAATTCAAACTATCTTACACAAATTTAAAATATGACATGCACACCTATTATGAACAAATTTGCCACCAATATTGGGTTCACAAAGTTCTTTAAGTTGAGCAATTGAGACATTATTAGCCGATGCATTATCAAAACCAATAGAAAAACACACTACACACACGCACCCGAAAAAAAGGGGGTGTTTTTTGTGGAATTCGAAACCAGGCACTCAAGGCCACACACCACGCCCAACCCCAACCCCCAATAGAAAAAATTCTTTTATTCAATTTATACTCATCCAAAATTCAATGAATTATTCTATAAGTACATTATTAGCCGTGTGTCTATCATAAAAAACACAAAATGCAATTAATCTTTTTTGAATACTCCACTCATCATCAATCCAATGACATGTAATGCCCATGTAAGAATGCATCTGCCAATGATCACTCCAAATATCGGCACAAATTGAAAAGTGACAATTTGAATTTTTTAAAAATTTCAACAAGTAATTTTTCAGTTTCCCTATACATGTTCAAAAT
This sequence comes from Croton laevigatus, assembly GCA_949640765.1. Lineage (NCBI taxonomy): Eukaryota > Viridiplantae > Streptophyta > Magnoliopsida > Malpighiales > Euphorbiaceae > Croton > Croton laevigatus. Next base: position 28,478 of record CATIWJ010045426.1, on the reverse strand, counting down.
AGATGCTTTCATCAAGATATTTCTTCGAACTCTTTTATGACAAGGATTTAAAGCATGTTGACAATAAATATTATAACCAAAATTTTCACCAAAACTAAATTATAAATGCTTCATACACACCATTTTAGCTAATTCATCTTTTTGCTTTTTTTTTGGAATATTTAAATAAAGAAAAAGATTTAGAAGCTTACCTCAAAATTTGTGTTTGCAATTTATTGATTCCTAATTATTTTGTTGGATGGTTGATTTTTATGTGTTTTCAAAAACTTCCATAGCATCCTCCAATCTTGTATTTGTATGTCATTCTACAATAGTTGCAAATTTCATTCTAATTTTTTTCTCATTTATGGACTTCATTGAAATGAACATCAAAATTGTTGGAATTAACTCTTGTTGTGCGAATTAGTATTTCTTGAAGAGGATCGTTTAAACTAACTCTTGGATTGCAAATAGGGTGGCTCATTTTAATTGATCCATGCGTAGACCTAGCATGCAAAAGGTGAATTTTACCCAATGTGCAAGTGTGTGGGGGAGATTTGTGTTTTTTAAAATATAATATAGTCCGCGATGGGTTTGGGTCTGAGATGGGTTTTGGCAATACCCACCCGAACCTGCCCCTATAAGGATACGTTTGTAATTTAACATGTTTAAGTGCAAAACCAAGCTAAAGAAAACCCTACCATCTTTACTCAATTATTCACTACATTTTCATCCTATCTTCTTCCTCTCTCACTTAAAACATACCCTCCCACCGTCGGTTTCTCTACCTTTTCCACTAGCAAACCAAAGAAGCCAATGTCTATTCGACGGTGGAAAGAATAGAAATCTTATCCTCTTCCTCGCGAAATGTTGCACACCATTTGACTATCGCCACTCCGGCCATCACCTGGACGGACTGCCACCAAAAAATAAAGACCTCGCCTTCATTACTGCCCTTTCCAACTCAAGATGTCATCGGATCTTCGATTCCTAAAATTGATTGGAAATATGCTTGCTTTGATTTCAGTTTTGAAATTTATTGTCCTTATTTATACTTTGATTTTTTATAAATGAGTTGAGTGCTCATTGATTTTTTATTTCTAAGTTATTGTATGTTTGTTTGTTAATTTTTTAGTGCATTATACAAAGAATTTGTTATAGTAGTAGTAGCAGCAGTAGTAGTAACAGCAGTAGTAGCAGCAGCATTAGGAGTAGTAACAGCAGTAGCAGGAGTAGGAGTAGCAATAACAGTAGCAGTAGGATTAGCAGTAGCAGTAGCAACAACAGCAGTAGTATGAGTAGTAGTAGTAGTAGTAGGAACAGCATCAGTAATAGGAGTAGCAGTAAGAGTAACAGTAGGAGTAGGAGTAGCAATAGAAGTAGCAGGAGTATCAGTAGTAGCAGGAGCAGCAGTAGGAGTAACAGTAGCAACAGTAGTAGTAGGAGTAGGAGTAGCAGTATTAGTAGCAGCAACAACAGTAGTAATAGCCGTAATATTAGTAGTAGTAGTAGTAACAGCAGCACTAGCAGTAGTAATAGCGACAGCGGTACTGTAGCAGCTACAGCTGTAGTAACAGTAGCAGCAACATCAATAGTAGTAGGAGCAGTAGCAGCCGCAGCGGCAACGGCAATAGTATAGTAGTAGTAGCAGGAACAACATTAGTAGTAGTAGTAGTAGAAATAGCAGCAATAATAGTAGCATTATTAGTAGTAGCAGCAGCAATAGCAGTAGTAGTGCAGTAGCTGCAACAACAACAATAGTAGTATAGTAGTAGCAGTAGTGGCAATAATAGCAGCATTAGTAACAATAGCAATAGCAACGATAGTAGGAGCAGTAGCAATAGTAGGAGCTGCAGCAGTAGTGCTTTAATGAACAGACAGTGAGATGGCAACTAGGCAAATTAACGGGTAATTATTCAAAAATAACGAATTTTGATTTATTTTATTCATTCAAAATATTTGAATTTTGATTTCTTCTGCTCTCTCTTCATTTTCTTCTCTCTTCTCTGGTATTCTTTATTTCCTGCTTCTGGTTTTTATTTTTTTTTCTTCTTTATTTCAAATTTTCCCATTTATCTCTACTACCTTTCTCTATTTTCTCCTCTTCTTCTCCTTTCTTCAGTCTGTACACATGTATATACAAACTCACATTTATGTATTTCTCTCAAATTTTGCTTTCTTACCTTCCTTCTATATGTGCTCTTATTATTATTATTATTAACAATCACTTTTTAATCCTTTAACTAATATTTATTTCCTATTTTCCACACATCAGTATTTTATTTTACCTATATGAAATTTTAATCTGTATAAAATATGTCCATTTTTTATTACAATTTCCGGTCCTCATTAATAGAGAAGTTAATTATTTTAAACTTTAAATTCTCAACAAATCGTAATTATAATTTTAATGTAATCTTTTTCTCAAATTGTCTCTTTTTATTAAGTACTTTTATCATTGCCAATAAAAATACTCGTTTATGTATTTCCGACTCAAAACCATTATCTTATCTTTTATTTTACTAATTTACAATTTATATAATCCATGGTTATTTTAATCCCTCGATTTACGTATTTACATTTTATTTTCTCTTATACATTTTCTATTTATTTAAAATAAATACTTTTTCATTTACTATTTCAAATGTCGTTATCATTTATTATTTAAACTTTATAGCATTTTATCAACCGTTATATTTTGTTCTCATATTCCCTAACTGCATTTAGGTTTAGTCAAATAAATATTCACTTATTTTGTCTAGTTATATATTGTTTATGATCCGTTTATTTATTGAATTATTTTTACTATTTCTAAAATCTATTTCTTACAAACTATTGCTTTGCGACCACTTATTTAAAAATGTTAATTAAACATAGTTTCTTATTCCTATTTAGCTTTTATTTAATAAGTACCAGCTCAATTATTTTCTGTCTAAAATTCATTTAGAATCTATTTATAATGGTATTTCTTACTTCCTTTTCTTTTAAGACATGCTTACCCTTGGTTTATGGTATGCTTACCATATTTATAACTTGTTTACTTCTCATGTGCAAAATGTTTACTACACTTATAATTCGTTTACTTTTCTTTTATAATGCATTTACTCGCTTAATATTCCACAATGCACTTTCATACTTGAGCCACTATTATATTTCTAACTTTAATAATTTAGGATGTGACAAAAAGGGCTCCTAAAATCTTGAAGCCCAAGAGGTAGGAGTGCTCATGGTCAGTTCGGTTCATCGAACCGAACTGATAAGCCAGAACCGATTTAAACCGAAAACCAATAAGAAAAATCGAAACAAAACCGAAAACTATGAAAACTGAATCGAACCGATAATTTTGGTTCGGTTCGATTCGGTTCAGTTCACAGTAAAAACTGAAATTTATATTTAATTAGTAAATTAGGTTTAAAACGACTACGTTTTGGTAAAAATTCAACTGTTTTAGCCTTATTGGTTTGGTTTGGTTTGAAATTGACCAAACGAAAAACCGAAAATTTTGGTTCGGTTTGGTTCGATTTTGAGCAGATAATAACTGAAAATAACCGAAATTTCAGTTCGGTTCGATTCACAGTTCAATTTTCGGTTGGCGGTTTTTTTTTTTTTGAACACCCCTGCCAAGTGGCCCTTTGATTCTTGGGGTCTAGCAACTTATCCTGGAAGGCAGGTTGAGGTCGAGTGGTCGACATCTCTTCTTGCCTAGGTAAAAGTGACATCTTCCCTAGCCTAGGTAAGGGCGGCCTCTCCCTTAGCTCAAGTGAGAGCAACCTCTCCGTATCCTAAGTGTGGGCGACCACACTCCTTAGAGGGTCTTAAGTGTAGAGGAGGCTTACACTTCTTCAAGTTCATCTCTTCTCTCAAGCAACTTAGCACAATTTCATTGGAAGAGAAAAAGATCCGGCGAATAAAGTCTCACAAGAATAATGGATGATTAATTATTTGGATTTGAATATTTTTAATTATGAACTTGGATGTTTTTAATTGTTTCTATTTTAATAATTTATTGTTGCAAGTACAATATTTTTAACAGGATTTAATGTCAATAATATTAACATGTATTATTATGATTATGCATGATATTTTATTTTAATCATAATTATGTTAAATAGGTTAAATGAATTGTGTGAGTTGAGTTGATACAACACGGGTCGTGTTTGAGTTGATACGACACGGGTCATGTTGTATGAGTTTAGGCTTTATATGCTGACTGGTTCCATTGATACGATAGAAATACGACCTACTGACATGAATTGGCGGGCTCTGGTGAACACTCCCAACCACAATAGAATCGGTTTGATCCACGTAATCCGTTTCCATGTACTAAAAAAATAAATAACAAATTAAAAGTTGAAAGAATAAATTAATTGTAAACCAATCTAAAATTTTCTTTGTTCTTTTTTTCGAAAATTTTCTTTGGTCTAAATTGTACCCAAACAGTATTAGTTTGATTGATTGCTACTTTCTCTGTGCATTTATCCATCTCTCTATTACCATAGAAGTGTGGAGCCCATAACTGGGCCTCTGCTTTGCTGGCTTCGAGCTCTCTATTGTTGGTCTTTTATGGGGCTTGTCTGCTAAGACGGACAGAGAGGGGAAGAGAAAGATAGAGATAGAGAGAGAAAAAAAGAAATAAAAATTGGGTCCAATCTTTAAACTAAGGCTTCCTCTTTTTCTAAAAACATACACACTTACATTTCACTTTCTTCTATTTCTTTTCCTCCTTCCCTTACTACTGCAATCTCATATTCACTCAAATTCAGCTAAACCCATCTCATATTTTCTTTATTCTTCTTTGATTTCGATGGATCCACAGATCTAATTCTTAGATACCCGCTTGAAGTTATTTTTCAGCTTTTGAAAGTTTGTATTTTTCAAGAGCCAGTCAAATTTATAAGGTAAGGCTTGGAAATTTTTGTTTTTGTTTTGAATTTAATGGAATTATGATTCGTTTGTAATTTGGTTCTAGTTTCAGATTTTAATGTCTCAATGTAAAACGTTAGACCTTCTGGATTCTCCTAATGACTGACTCGTCTCTCTTTTGTTGGACGAGAAAACGTGGGCTTTGACTACTACTCTTTTTTTCTCAAAGGTCCCCTTTTTGATTTTTGTGTTTGATAGTTTGATTTTAGTGGCTGTGCTTTTCTGCTTAGAGGTGAAAAAATGATGGATTTGGTATTAATTGCTTGATTTCTTCTGGTTTTTTTTGTCTAATTTATAACTGAAATTAACAGAAAAAGGCGGCTTCTTACTCCTTTCATTGATCTATTGAGTTTGAATTGTACAGCTTTTTATTTCTCTGTTATATTTTATGATTGCAAAAAAAAAAAAAATTTTTTTTTTCCTATTAGACAAGAATAGATTCAGAAGTGGGTTATTGGGTTAACATTAAGGTCAAAATTTACGAGGAGCTTTTGTTTTTTAATCTCAATATATTTGTAAGTTTCTTGTTCAATTTCTTGCTTGTTTTATTTAACAAGAATTGATGATTTGAGGTTTGGTTGGCGGATTTGTGTATGATTTATAATTTTGCTCCTTTTATTTTTCAGTATTGTTGTGTGAAATGATTGCTAATTTCTTTTCTGTGTTGTTGTGTTGATGATGGTACTTGTAGTGCATGCTCACTGTCTTATAGAGAAGGATAAAGTATACTGTGGATTTTGTGGGTCAAAGGATTTTTCGGATGTTGCTTAAATGTGGATATTTTGGAGGTTTCTTTGGTTGAGATGAGGGATGTTATCTGGGTTGATGAACTTTTTAAGGGCCTGTTTCCGGCCAAGATCTGATCGATATGTGCATACCAACTCGGATAGCAGTGGCCGCCAAGATGGATTATTGTGGTATAAGGATCACGGGCAGCACTTTAATGGTGAATTTTCAATGGCAGTAGTTCAGGCCAACAATTTACTTGAAGATCAGAGCCAGCTTGAGTCAGGCAGTTTGAGCTTACATGACTCTGGTCCTTATGGTACCTTTATTGGAGTTTATGACGGTCATGGAGGACCTGAGACGGCCCGCTACATCAATGATCATCTCTTCCATCATCTCAAGAGTGAGTAATTTGGAGTTTTTAATTTTCTTGTGTCATTCAAGGTTTCTAGTTTGGTATCCTAATGCGTGCTGAAAAATTCAAGGTTTCTTATTTTTATTTTCTTAAAAATGCATAGGAGGGAGAATTTGAGCTTTCAGGTAATGTAATTGCAGGATGCTGTAAATGAGATTCACTACTAGGACTTTCATAATTTTGTTGGGAAAAAAAAAACCCCACTAGTTGTCCATTTTTCTTAACCCGTGTGATTGGTAGAAATTTAATCCTTCCTATCGTATCACTTTTCATGTTACTAGCAGCAAAACTAAATAAGCATTTTTAGGCTCAATAAGCATTTTCATGTGATTGGCTTTCGTTTATTTTTATCTCACTGCTATCCCAAAAAGCATCTGAGTAGACAGAAGTTTGAGTATTGGGTGCTATTTTCTAATGACCATTCTCAACCAGTAATTGGAAAGGCTGGCTTTTGTCTTCAGATTCAAGGATTTGTCTGTCTAATTAGAGAGAGAAACTTTTTGCTGCATGATTTTTATGTTGAGACCAATTGTGTACTAAAATGTTAAAGTTTGATGCTTATGTATAGGGTTTACTACAGAACAACAGTCGATGTCAGTTGATGTAATAAGGAAGGCATATCAAGCAACAGAAGAGGGCTTTCTCTCTCTTGTAACTAAACAATGGCCTGTGAAACCACAGATTGCAGCAGTTGGATCATGTTGCCTAGTTGGTGTTATCTGTGGTGGAAACCTTTATGTTGCCAACCTTGGTGACTCCCGAGCTGTTTTGGGTCGAGCAGTGAAGGCAACTGGGGAAGTTTTGTCCCTTCAGCTTTCAGCAGAGCACAATGTTTGTATAGAAGCTGTGAGACAGGAGATGCAATCTTTGCATCCTGAAGATCCGCATATTGTAGTTTTGAAACATAATGTATGGCGTGTAAAAGGCCTCATACAGGTATTTTTTTTTTAACCCTCAGTGTTCTCAGTGCTTGTCATCTTTTGTCTTCTCTCTAGAAAGGGGAAATTCTAAATTACCATGGCTGCTTATAATTGTAGTATGTCCATCTCCTTGAGATATCAGGTTAAACAGAAATTATGATATTAGGAATTTCTGAATTGTTATGGGAGTTAAAAAATGCAAGCACTTGAATAGAGTGGAGCGGTGCTTTCTCTTTATTTGTCTTTGGAAAGTATTAATTTCCATATTTTGCTTGATTTCTACCAATTGCTGTTTCTTGAGCACTATTTGTATAATCTTCTTGAAGTACTGAAGAAATGATGACACCACTTTATTTTGTGATTGATCTGTTTATAAAATTCTGATTATGTGGGTTGATTTGTCAAATAGGAGTTTGTTTGAAGCTCCCAGTTGTTGGCTAATCATGCTTTTCATGATTCCAATTTTTTCAAAATTTTATTTATTTCTCAATGATGGAGGTCAGTGAATACTGTTGCTATAATTTAGAACTGCTTCGATATATGTGACAGAATGCATGAATTGAAGAAGAAACATAAAAAATGAACAAGTCATTCCTTTTCTTTCTAAGGTCCGTGTGAGATGACAATTTGTAGGTGTGTGTACCTTGCTCATCTTAAACATATTATGCATGCTTTGTAAAGTGGATGATACTTATGATCATTTGGAATGAAGGAATTTAGATAGTGGAATCTAAACGTTCCATGTAATCGTTAAATTCCATGATCTGTTTAAGGTAAAAAAAAGAGAATCCATGGAATCTTCCAATTCCGTCATAGTCTCAATTCCATTGTTTTGATGGAATACAAAATCCCACATAGGAGGTTGGATTCGTCAATTACGAAGATTGTTAAATTTTATTTTTTAAAAAAAAAAAAATTATAAAATCAATTAATTCGTTTTTAGAATCCAAATGATACAATTGAAATTTCATTCACTTGACCATCCATGTATTTTACATTCCATGGAATTCCATGTATTTGAATTCCATTAATCCAAATGACCATTTGGAATGAAGACCTTTATAGAGGATTTCTTAACCCAGTCAAAGAATGTAGTATTGTGATTTTAATCATATCTTACAGTTAATTTAAAGAAGGTTGAAATGATTTTAACAAATTAGCTTTTCTTCGCTTTCGAATTTGTGGACTAATGAACAGTTACATTTGACCTTTCAGATTTCTAGATCTATCGGTGATGTTTATTTGAAGAAGGCTGAGTTCAACAGAGAGCCTCTATATGCCAAGTTCAGACTACGTGAACCTTTCAAAAAGCCAATATTGAGCTCAGAACCAGCAATTTCAGTGCATCAGTTGCAGCCACATGATCAATTTGTTATATTTGCATCTGATGGCCTTTGGGAGCATCTTAGTAATCAAGAGGCAGTTGATATAGTTCAAAATCATCCACGCAGTGTAAGTTATAATTTTTTGTGTTCTACGCATTTGGATATCTAAATTTGTTGCTACTTGATGTTGGAATTTGGAATGTTCAAATAAATTTTTGCTCATAGCATCATCTAAAGATTTTAATTTTTGGCCTTCATTATATACACAATCTTTGCAGTCTAGTTTGATTATTACCCAATAGAAAAAGTGAAACGAAGAAAGAAACTTGAGGTTTGGACGTTGAACTTCATTCAAATCAGTTGTTTTTATTGCATTAAGAATTTGTTGCTGGATTTTGTGTTATTTTTTTCATAATAACTATTTAAATTCAATGCTGTTTGTGTCAGTGAAAATACATGACTTGGCAATTGCAAAAACACAGTTGTAGCCATTCTTATTATTTGAAAATCGGACAATAATAATGTTGATGTTGAGTTCAAAACTTCGAGCACCATTCCCTTTTCATGCTTCTTCGAGAAAAGAAAGAGGAATAGTTTGTTTACACGTTTTCATTTTCAGGGAAGTGCTAGGAGACTGGTGAAAGCTGCTCTGCAAGAAGCAGCAAAGAAGAGAGAAATGAGGTACTCGGACTTGAAGAAGATCGACCGCGGGGTCCGACGGCATTTCCACGATGATATCACTGTGATTGTTGTGTTTCTCGACTCAAATCTCGTATCGAGGGCTAAGTGCTCAAATATATCAGTGAGAGGGGGCGGAATCACCCTACCACCCAACTCTCTGGCTCCTTGCACTGCTGCAAGTACCTGATAACGAAATCTGTATCTATCTCCTATTTTTGTCTCTTGTATTTTCCTCATGTGAATACCTTCAGGTAGCTTCCACAAAGAGAAAAAGGGGAGCCACCCTTCAATTCTTTAATGTACACTGTAACTTTAAACTGGGAATCTGCTCTCATACTCAGCATTTTAGCTTCTGTTGCAAAAAAGAGAAAGGAAAACCACTAGAACCCTGACAAGTATTATAGTTATTTCTTGGCAAGTTTTTAACTGTGTTAATGCATGCTTGATGCTCTTTATTATTATTATTTTTTTCCTCTGGGTTCTTCTCTTGCTGCTCTCAAACTTGAATAAAAAGCTAATGTTGGGCGAAATGGTGGTGTTATTGAAATTAGGAGGATTCTCATTACTTTTAATTATAAATTCTTACCAGAATTTGATTGATCAAATTTTAACTGAATTTGTAGAATCCTTTGTTTAGCTAAACATAAACAGGTCACTAATTAATAATCCTGAAGGTGTGTGTGTGTATATATATCTATATATACAAAATTTCCCAAACCAATTAATTGTTTGTTAGGACACTAAGCGGTTGAATCAATTGATTTTTGGAGATTCACATCCTAATATATCGCTAGAATCACTGATAGCCATTAGATTATATCTCTGATTTATAGCTGACTTTATTATGTGTTTGGGAGCCAGCAGAATTGTCTAGCTACATCTAGAGTATGTGAGTCATAGCATATGGCTAACTTCTTTTTTTTCAAAAAAATAGATATATTAACATATATATAACTCATGCACCTGAGAGTGGATTCAAACTTTATCCGCTTGGACACTAGAACATGTTGTTTACCAACTCTCCCACTGGCTAACTTGTTTACCAATATATATGATTTAGGTATTTTGTATTGTGGTTTGGATTGGAGTATGAATTCAATAACTTTAATTGAATGCTAATCACAAGAATTGTAAAATTTATGAATTTATAGATTATATGGTTTTGTTAAAGAAAAAAGAATGCTTAGATTCTAAATATATTATTCAAATAAAATAAAATAAAATAATTTATAGTATATAACAATAATAAAAAGAATGAAATTAAAATTGAGCCTATGATAAAATGTAAGAATTTCATGGTTTGGTTTCTCAACAATTAAATATATCAATTAAAATTCTCAATTCCGTCAAACAAAGGCTTTTATAATATTTTAAAATCAGCAGTTAATGATTAGTTGAGTTCTCAATTAGTTGTTGCTGCAAGTTAATTTGCATTAGATTATTAAACTTGTTAAAAATATTAAAAAATTACTTGTTCAACAAAAAATTATTAGAGCAAGGCTACATCTCTCGACTCTCGAATTCGAGATACACTAAAACACGTTAACGTATTTTAAAAACGTTAACGTGTTTTAGTGTATCTCAAATTCGAGAGTCGAGATGAAAAGTATTATTCAAATTATTATTATTAATACCGCTGCTTCAATAAAATTGATAAAAATACTATTTACCCTCATTCTTTTTCTATTTTTATTTTTTCATTTTGCTCTAAAGAAAAAAAAAAAACTTACATCCACTCAATAAAAGAGTAGGATTCATATACACTAAAAAATAAAAGATTTTTGACAAAATAGTACAAATATATAGTTCGTTTACTAGCACTTTCACTTTGGAAATTTAAAAAATAGCATATTAGGTTTAAGAAGGCTTACATATGTTCAAAATGCCAAAAATACCCCTCCTTATAAAATATGAACTTTTTTTGAAAAAATTGGAAAAAAAATTAGAAACTAGACAGCCACCACCTCCAGTGGGCCCTTTCAGCTGTCGCTGGGTCTCCGGCCCCCATCACTGGCATGCGCCCCACTAGCCGGTAGTTGACATTCTAGCGAAGCTAGCTCCGTCAAGATCACCGACGCCTAGTGCGGTAAACCTCGCACCGGCATGTCAAAATCTCATCGGAAGAAATTTGAATTTTCTGCACAATTTTTCATCCCCGTTTTTTACAGCCTCCACCGACCTTATGACAATGATTTTGGTCTCAAATGACTCACTTCTCAAGATCTTCCAAATCTGGTATGGTTTGGTTGGTAATGTGCCCGTTTCTCGGTGGCCATTTTCGAAAAATTTGACTTTTTTTAATTTTTTGGTCGCATAGGACGGAACCACAAAAAAAAAAGCCATATTTGGAATCTTCGAATCGAGAGCTTTTCGATAACATATAATTTGTTAAGTTTCATCATCATTGAAAATTATTTATGACCGGCGGAAGTTAGAATTTTTACGGGTGGAGAAGATGATGATGACAGTAAATTTTAATAACAATCAATAAAATTTTTTAATAAAACTCAATAAAAATTTTCAATAAACTTCAATAACAATAATTAGCAATCAGTAACAATCAATAACTGTCAGTAAAAACCAATAAAACTCAGTCAATAAACATCAATAAGAATCAATAAAGGCAGAAAAATATCAGCAAAAAATGGAAAGTGTTCATTACATGTAAATACCGTCAATACAAATTAATAATACCCAATAAGTAAACATTAGTAAGAAAAGATGAATAAGAATAACGTCAATAAGAATTAATAAGGCTAAAATAGATCAATGACAAATGGAAATTGTTTAGTACATGTAAATCAGTAATAGTCAATAAAAATCAATAAAATCCAGTCAATAAACATCAATAAAATCAATTACAATCAGTAACAACCAATAACTGATAATAAAAATATCTAATAAACTTTGATAACAATTAGTAAAATTCAGTAGCAATCAATAACAATCATTAACATCAATAAAAATTTGCAATAACACTCTACAAATCAATAAAAAAAATTCAATAAACTTTAATAAAAATCAGTAATAATAAATAATTATTAATAAAAATTTTAATAAACTTTAATAACAATTAGTATTAATCAATAAAAATTTTGCAATAAAACTCAATATAAATCAATAAAAATAAATCAATAAACATCAATGACAATTAGTAAAAATAAAAAACTTTCAATAAAAATTTTAAATAAAATAAAACTCAATACAAATTAATAAAAAAAAAAAAAATTCAACTAGCTCCACTAACAATCAATAACAATAAGTAACTATAAATAACTCAATACAAATTAATAAAAAAAATTCAATAAGCTTTAAATCATTATTTTTTTCTCAAAAATATAATCATAATAAATTTTTAACATATTTATTTTTATCAAAATATACTTATTCAAATATACTGTATTTTTCTTTTGAAAATAAATTTATCTTAGATAAATATGGTATTTTTATCAATACATCTATAATAATATTATTTGAAAAATCATTTATACAAATTCTATCAAACTTAATTTACTTCAATCATAAATATTCTTGTTTTCATTTCTTTATCAAATTATTTAACAATTTACTTTATAGTAATTTTCGAAATTATACTTTCTCAAATATCTGATAAATATTATTTTCTTAAAGTAATCAAATAAATATATAATAAATTTTTCAAAATAATTAAACTCTATTTATTTATCAATCTTTTTCGGAAATAATTCCAAAATTATTTAAGACAATTATTTTTAACTTAAAGTCTTTTAAGATAATTATTTTCTAAGTATATATTTCCGATATAAAAATTTCTTTATATAAAATAATATATTTTTCTATCAAAATATTATTTATTACAAAAAATTATTAATAATTTGATTAATTAAATAAAAATTATAAACTCTTATTACATTTTCAAAAACCTTTTCTAAATAAAATATATCTTTTAAATAATAATAACAATAATAACAAAAGTAAAAATAACAATAATAATGATAATAATAGTAAAAATAATTCATTATTTAGACGTTTAATTTAATAAATCTCTTTAAAATAATTCATTATTGAAATTCAATATAATTTATTTTTACTTAATCTAATATTTTTGATAAATTATAACTTAGTCTTTTTTATTACTTATGTTGTTCAAGAATTATTATTTTTGGGCTGTTACATATATAACTTAAGTGAAATGAAATACAATAACCCATCATTACATTCAATCAAGAGAAAAAAAAAAATATATATATATATATATATATATATATATATATATAGTCATATTTTTATTATTAATTGCACACAACATAATCGTTCAATTTTTTCAAGCTTATTTGGTTATAGAAAAATAATAATTTTTTAAAGCTGAAAACTAATATTTATATAAAGCTATATTTAGGATAAATACCACCAATTTTAATTATTTTTTATGGAAATCTCAGCTATATTTAAAGCTAGGCTACTTATCTTCAAAACTAATGGTTTCTAGAAGTGGAAATTTCAAAGTACTACAAATTTTCAAAATGCTACAAATTTCCAAAATCATAGTCTTCATACAGTATGTATACACCTTTCAGTTTCAACTGTTCAAGAAGTTCATTGGAAATTTTCTAGTTATGTGTTAGTATTTTTTCGTCACTAAATACTAGTCTATTTCTCTTTTCACTTTATTTAAGGACGACAATTAATTTTTCTAAATAATTTTAAGTGCCTCTAAAACTCAAAAGGTCACACTAAACTTGAGAAAAGAGTTCTTTTAAGTGGAAATTTCAAAGTACTACAAATTTCCAAAATGCTACAAATTTGCAAAATCGTAGTCTTCATTAAGTATGTATACACCTTTCAGTTTCAAATGTTCGAGAAGTTCATTGGAAATTTTCTAGTTACGTGTTAGTATTTTTTCGTCACTAAATACTAGTCTATTTCTCTTTTCACTTTATTTAAGGACGACAATTAATTTTTCTAAATAATTTTAAGTACCTCTAAAACTCAAAAGGTCCCACTAAACTTGAGAAAAGAGTTCTTTTAAGTGGAAATTTCAAAGGAGTCTCTCTTACTATTGCTTTCCAATTTCCAAATCAAACTCTGCATCAATTGAAAACATTGAAGATCACAATTTAGCCCTTTGCAAATAGTAAATATTGGCCAAGTCCTTCACGTTAAGGTATAGCCTAATGACTTTCTGAAGCGAGAAATTATATAGGACATTCATTGCATACTTCAAGCCTATTAACAAATATATAATTTTTCCTCACAAACTTAAAAAAAAAAAATCGAGTTTAAATGTCCCACCCTATAATTGGAAAAATAAAAATCGATTAAGTTACTATTGGAATTTAAAAATAAAGAAGTTTCCTCCTTTGACTTCTCATACCACATTATTTGACTAGTTTAGTAACTTCTCATTGCCGTCTTGACTAGGGCTAGGCAAATGCGGTTCGGTTCGGTAGTTTTCGGTTCAAAACCAATTAGGTTTTATATAAACTAAAAACTGAACCGAAAATTCGGTTAATCTATTTTTCGATTCGGTTCGATTTGATTTTCGATTCGGTTTTGGTTTTAATCGAATTTTACACGTTAAAAAAAATCGGTTTATGCCCTTTGACGAACCAAAAACCGAACCAAAAAATCGGTTCATGCCTTTTGACCAACCGAAAATTCGATTAACCAATTATTCAGTTCGGTTCGATTTTGGTTTGCGGTTCGATTTTGCCCACCCCTAGTCTTGACTACTTCAAAGAAAAATTGTAGCCATTAATGCTTAATCTTGCCGCTATCTGCTAGTCATTCTCACTCTATCAACTTCACAGGTACGTACAAGAAAGACTCGATTTCGTGCAGAAAATAAAAAGAAAAAAAGAATTTTTGGGTTCTTTACCTTGTAAAGCAATCTCATGGCTTTTTTCTTCGTCCATGAAAAAACAGAGTGCATCCTATATGTCATTCTTAATAATATTGAAGTGCATTACTTGCAACTTTTGAGTAGCAACCGCCAATAATCTGATTATGTAGAAATACAATGTTGTCACCAAAAAAACACATAATTGTAGCTAAACATACAATTATGGCTTTCTTGTAAAGAAAATTGAAAATTCAAAAAAATAAACTACATCTTAGGCACTATCTCTTATTGGAATTCTAAATACATTTGAATCACTTAACAAACAATTCAATTTGACCCCTAAAAAGAGATACCAAAACTAATAACAACAAGAAATAGAATTGGCAAAACAAGCTTATTCAATACCAGCAAAACAACAAGCAATTATATAAAAAACTATTAGGTAAGTAATTAGGACTGCATAACCTCATTGATTCTTAGCACCCAGGGGCTAGAAATAAATAAAAGATCATTTCATTTGGAAAAAAAAAAAACTGCAAAAAAATTCCTAGATTCAAACTATGAAGTTCCAATCCATATACAACTAACCAAGATAAATTTTCAATCCTTCAATCACGAGGAGAAAAACCCAAAATCCAAAATTTCTAGGTATTAATTTTTTTTTTCTCAGAAAAGATAAAATTAAAAAGATAATTGTAAGCTAATAAGCTAAAAATTTCAATATGAGAAAGAATAAGGAGTACCTACAATCAAACATCGAGACATTGAAACCTACTTTGGACTAAGTAATATGCAACCAATCCGTCGGGTATCTAACAAATCAATAAAGAAAAGATCAATTAACCTAATAGAATTAAGATACAGCTAAAAATTGGATATTTATGAAGAGAAAACGTTGGGGAAATTTACAGTAGGAGAGAAATCCATTAAAAAAGATAGGAATTCAGTGAGAGTAGCGTCATCGTCATGCCTTCTGTCGGTTGATTGCTAGCTGTTACTACTGTTACTGTGATTCATCGGGTATCAAACGCTCGCATGGTTGAATTGAAGCTCTAGGTGGCGGTTTTCTTTCCCCTTCTGCCATTAATGTCCATTCAATATTATGACATTTTTAGCCTTTGACTTTCAAACAGCTGATGGTAAATTCTGTTTCAAAGTACAAGACTTTTACCTTTCGAGTATACTCGAATTCAAGTATTGACGCGTTTCCATTTAAATAATTTGTAAATTACAGGCGTACTAAGTCAGAATAATCCAATACATATAGTTTAGTGAAATTCTAGAACTGAAAGTTTGCACTTACACTCCGTCATGCGAAACAACAGTAAAAATGATAGCATGATTTTGTTCTGCTTCTTTATTTGGGAATTGGCAGGAAGTAAATATAATTACATACTAGCTACGACATAGCTACAAAATAGCTACGAATACCAACTTCGCATTCTGATATTAAAACTAACGTGTTAAAATTTACAAATTTTGATTTGTATTATAAATTAAATGAGACTGTATATTTAACTTAATAAATTTTATTATACCTAAATTACAACGCAAAGTTAATTTTTCAAAATAATGATGAATAACTTTTAGTCTCGGATCTTAGTACAGATAATCTAGCTAATGACTTAAAAAAAAAATAACGTTTTTGAATTCTAAAACTTAAATTTTTAAAAATTGGACTCACATATAGGGTCAAATTTTCAAGACAAAATCCATGGCATATGCATGGGAGTACTGCAAGTCTCCAAACATTCAGACTAGTGATCCTGCAAAAAAAAAAAATCGTATTTGGTGTGAAAGTCACCCACCAAGAGGAATTAAGGTTGAACAAAAATACACTCTTATCTTCGATGGCTACACGTTTTTCTGCAAAAAAACTTGGATTTCTTGATACATCATCAGCGCAATGAATACTAAAAATGCTAATATAGAGTTACATGTCCGCGGCCACACGTTTGTACAACTCAGAAGGCAGACGGGGTGTTGCAATTGCTTGTAACGGAGTCCTCATGCAGGTGACCAGCCCTGGATTTTCCGACATATCAATTTCCTCCGGCTTCACTCCCTTCGGTGGAGTCCAACGAAAATGGTGCAGTAAATGACCTAACATGGACGTAACTAAATTGATACCGAGTTGTGCACCGGGGCACACCCTCCTTCCTGCACCAAATGGGAGTAGCCGGAAATCATGACCCTTCATGTCAACATCCTCCTCCATGAACCTCTCTGGGCGGAACTCCTCTGGGTTCTTCCAAACCGCTGGGTCACGGGCTACTGCCCATACATTGACATAAACATTGGATCCCTTTGGTATGTGATAGCCACCAATTTTAACATTTGAATTGGCACGATGTGGAAGCATTAGTGGTGTTGGTGGGTGCAACCTCATTCCCTCTTTGGCTATACATTGTAGATAAGGTAGAGATTGGAAATCAGCCTCGGTCATAACTCTTTTGCATTCAATTACACGGTCTAGCTCCTCTTGTGCCTTTTGTTGCACTCTTGGGTTCTTAATTAGCTCAGCCATTGTCCATTCTACAGTTATTGCGGTAGTATCCATTCCTGCCGTGATCATATCCTGCACATATTAAATGGTACAAGGTCAATTACTCGATGATAAAACACACAATTTTATAGATACACAGAGAACTTAATTACCCAAAGAAGACCAATAATAGTGTCTTGGCTAAGCTCATATTTGTCCTGCAAGGTAAGCAAAGCGTCAACAAAATGTTGCTTGGCACCACCGGTGGTGTGGCGAGCAAGCGTATGCTCCTCCATGATGGTTTGAGTGAGGCGGTCCCTTCGTTCTCCTTGCTTATTAAATGCCTCGTCTAAAGGGAACATCCATCTAACCCATGGAATGTACTCTGCCATTCTAAGTGATGCGCTTATTTTAACTCCATTAGCCCCAATTGCCTTAAATTCTTGGCCTTGCTCATCCATTTTCCCCTCTGCGTTCACAAATCGCTTCCCCAGGACTAGCCTTGTTATGTTGTTCATTGCAACTGCTCCTAAATACTTCTTCACTTCCAAACTTTTTCCTGCACCCAAAATTTCATTTCTTAATTGAATTTTTTTTATTAACCACGAGGTTTACAAGCTAATGTTCATTAGCACCCGTGACTCAAGGAGTAGCATGCTCACAAATTGAGCGACCTGGGTTTTAATTGATTTTCAAAAACATCAACTCTTCATATGCAAAACAAAAGAATAGATAAAGAACCAACCTGGATTATTGGTGCAATCAACGAAAATTGATTCAACCATGGCTGTGACCTCGTCTTCTCTAATGGGTCTCAAACTCTCGAGTCTTTTAGCACTGAAAAGCTCAATAGTACAAACTTTTCTAACCTTGACATAGTGAGGACCATAGTCAGCCCATATAAGGTCTTTCCCATCTCGGCTAAACTTGGCAACCGATCTGCTCCTATATCTGTCAGCTAACTGCTGATCATTTTCTTTCAGCACTTCTCTCGCCAACTCTGTATTGGAAACGATTACATTTAGAGTCGAACCGAACCAAACTGAAATAATCGGACCGTAAGACTGGGCCCATTCCGCGAAGCAACGGAATAGCACGGGCTTTATACCGTAGAGGTTGCCGACTATTGGCCATGGACGTGGGCCGGGTGGGAGCTTGAAGCGTAGGCGTAGATAGAGCTTGTAGGTAAGGAGAGGCAAGAAAAGTATAGCTAGTGTTATGAGGAGACCCATACTATACTATTCACAAAACCAAAAAAAAAGGGGTTAGGCTTTTACCAAAGAAATTGCAGTTTTCTTGGGCAGAAAAAAAATGAAATTGGTGTTGCTGAATGAACATAAGATGAGCTGATATATAACGGTTTGAGTGAAGAATGATATGAGCCTGTCAGGCTTGCTCCGATAATCCTTTTTTTAATAAATTTCATAAAAAAATTTTGAATAATTTGTTTTATGGTAATTTTTTGAAAAAAAAAAATATTTTGTCTTCCGAAAAAAAAAAGGAAAATAATTTATGTAATAGTCTACATTTTGTTAGTACTAAATTACCTTTTTTTTTTTAATTTTGAAATTTAAATTAATAAAGAAATTTAGTTGATGTAACGTATACTATATATAATTTGTGGTAGAGCATTATGTATTTATCTAAAAAAATACTAGTATAAATTGTGAAAGAGATGTGTGTTGGGGGTGGAATCATGGAAATAGGTTTTTGAACCAAACAAAATCTTAGCGTTTTGACTAAAATTTATTATTTTTTGGCATTTGGTTGAATAGTTTTAGAAGTAGCTTTAGAAGTACCGCCGTCGTCTTTTTCATTTTTTTACACTTTATTTTTATCAATACCAACATAAATAGCTTTTCACTAATATCAAGATAAGAATAATAATAAATAATTACTAACCCTTTAAAAAATTTATTTTTTCACCAATACCAATAAAAAAATAATAATAAGTAATTACAAAACTTACAATAAATGAAATTTAAAGAATTAAAAAATACACAAAAAAAAAAATATAAACAAATTACAAAAACGGAAGTAGTAGTTATTAGCTGGTTATATAGTGTTAATAAAAAGCTAATCTTTCACTTTTAGCTTTTAGCAAATTGTAGACAAATTACTAGCTATAAACATCTAACAGTTTGTTAAAAAACTAAACGCTATTCAAAACACTAAATTTGCCGAATACACTTTATGCCAAATTTTTAATACTTTTATAATTGGTAACTTTTATGCTGTCACTAATCTATTTTGCAAACTTTATTTAATTAACATCCTATTTTTTTTAATTCAACGGAAGAATTTAACCTATGGACCACATAATAAAGGGTAACCCTTACCTATTAACAACAAGCCACAACACATAATTAGCACCCTATTTAGATTTGATCCTAAAAATAATTTACTCTAAATTCATCTTTATTAATTATGGTTAACTAATTAGACTCATATTTACCTAACTACCTAAGTCATCTAAAGCTTTCAAATTGTAAAATTAACACCCAAAATAAACATTCGTGTTGTCAACATCCTATTGAGCAATATTTAATTTTTTTTTAAACTTCCAATACCACCCATTTAAAATTCCTCTAATCTTAGTAAAGTGCCATTGCATAGTATAAATTTTATTCCACGGTTCGTAATTTAGGTAAACCGCATGTTTCGGTGTGGTTTGTAATGGTTAAACCGCAAACAATATATAATTTTTATTTTTTATTTTTTAATTTCTTATGTCAAAACGTTGTCAATTTAGCTAGTAAAATAAGAAAAAAAATAAAATAAAAAGTCAAAAGCGTAAGGAACCATATACAAATCACGGTTTGAGCAGTAAACCACAAGGAACTATGTGTTTTGTAAGATTTTAAATTCTTAATTATTGCCGCTCTTTGAACTGCAAAACTACGGTGCGATATGGTGTGATTTAATTCGCTTATAGTGCGGTTTGCATTTCCATTTTCATAAAAATGTAAAACATAGCGCGATTTACAGTTTGAACTGTGCGATGCAGTTAACCACATTTGCTCACCTCTAACACACAGGATAACAAAATGATGTCATACTTTTTAGCATGCATATTTATTTTTATATATAAGTTAATGCATATATTTACTAATATCGTGAATAGAAGATATGCGTATTTACTATAAATATGTATATTTACTTATCATATCAGTATTCACGAAATAAAAAATTGGGATATTATAAAAAAAGTCTCTAAGTTTTCACTATAATAGTATTTTTCTCCCATTTTTTATTTTTTCGGACTAAAAACTCCCTGTTTTATTTTTTACTCAACATTTTCCTCCTTCTGTCTATTTTTTTCGTTAAAATAACGGTTGAAAGATCAAAATATAATTTTACAAACTCTTTTGAAAAAACTAAAGAAATAAGAGACCAAAATGTAATTTTAGTCTTCTTCAACCTCAAAATTCCGGTCACCGGCAAACTTACTATTACGGTCACTGTCGGTCGCCGGGATTCTGCAAACAATGCCAAAAATCAAAACAAAATACATCTTGAGAATCATCTCGATGCAAGGGTTTCAAATATGCAATTATATCTGACTGAATCATCGCCTTTTGGCCGGAAAATCACAAAATCCAATCGGTCAGACGCCGGAAAACTGAACTTTGAAAACCGGTGACCAAATCATTCAAACTTTACGTCAAAACAAAGCTTACAATTAGAGGATTCATAATATATCCTTAAAATGGACGGAAAATGACTGGAAGCCGTCGGAAATCTCATCGAAAAATTTTGACAGGTGAACACGTTTTCCGTTCCGACAATAGATCGGTGGTAAGCTTTGCATCATCTGAAAGCTCTCGCCACAAGGAGTCCGAATCTGGCTTCATTTCCATCGTTGGACCACCGGAGGCGCCGAAAAATTCAAAAAATGATCTGTTGTTCTCTCTCTCCTTTTCAGTTTCTCTCTCTACTGATCTCTCTCCCTCTCTCTTGATCGGTGGTAAGCCCTGCATCATCTGAAAGCTCTCGCCGTAAGGAGTCCGAATCTGGTCTCATTTTCATCGTCGGACCACTCGGAAAGCTCAAAAAATAGTCCGTCATTCTCTCTCCTTTTCGGTTTCTCTCTCTACTAATCTCTCTCCCTCTCTCTCGATCGGTTACCGGAGATGAAGAAGAAGGTGGTGGCCACTGTGGTGATGGGCTGGCAGAGGTTGGTAGTCGATGGTGGTGGACGGCGGTGGACGGCTGGCAGTTGAAGGTTGAATATTTTTGGTTGAAGAAGAAGGTTGAAGGTTGAAGAAGAAGTAAAATTCAAAATCAGTCCTTCATTTCTTGTGTTCTTCAAAACAGCCCGTAAAAATTACATTTTAGTCCTTGAATTGTTATTTTAACGAAAAAAATAGACAGAAGGAGGAAAATATTGAGTAAAAAATAAAACAAGGAGTTTTTAGTCCGAAAAAATAAAGACAGGGAGAAAAATGCTATTATAGTGAAAACTTAGGGACTTTTTTTTATAATATCCCTAAAAAATTTAGAGTTTCAATTTGAGATGCAGAGGTGGAAAAAGAAATAAAAAATTTCAGGTGGGCAATTGCAACAATGTTCTTTCCCAAACCAAATGTTTCTTAAGACCATCAAAATGGTCATGCGTTTGCAAAACTCTACAATACAAAAACTGAGAAGTTGATGCAGAGATGGCTAATTGCACCGGAATTTCCTTTTGTTTTTGGAAAAATTTGTTAGATCCGTTAGTGCGGAAATAAAATAATTGAATAGAAATTGCAAATAATAATAGAATAATTATAAAATACAAATAAATATAATATGTAAATTGTAATTAAAATAAATAACCAAATTTAAACCTTAACTGGAAATTGGAGTAAAATAAATTAACCGAGGCATGTATGAACAGTCTCCTTAAGACGATTATTGCCTGCGTAGGCAGTCGTCTCACAGGATACAATGGTTACGTAAGCAAACCGAACCGTGTGTAGAGTTTATCACCAAAAGCCTAAGGAATGAACTAAAGAGCAGCCCAAGTAAAATAGAATGAAAACTAGAAATTTTAGAGAGAATTTTTGTCGTGGTATATATAAAACAGAAGGAAAAAATGCTCTATTTATAGACTGCCACAGGGGACAGTAGATTTATGGCACTTAAAGCATAGTATTAAAGGGAATTATAATAAAGAAACTGAAGCATTAAAAAGGTGATTTTAATGCAAGAAACAGAAGCCCATTAACTTGGCTAAAAACCGAAGCCCATTAATTCCATTAATTTCCTTTTAAAAGTAAACTATATCGATTCTTCAAATGAAGAATTTACTTTGCTTTTAATAGCAAACAATATCAATTCTTCATCATGTACGAAGAATTAAACAAAATTGTAAGACAACGACATGGGCCGGGCAAAATTAGCTAGGCCTCAAAATTGGTCCGGCATTCGCGTCTCGCACGACGCACTATTCAAGCTCAATTTCTCATTAACCTTTAATCCGATTTGAGTGTATAATATACAGTTGGAAAGTTCTTATTATGTAAAATACAATGACAATTTCATGTTATTCAAATCGCAATTTTTTCATTAAATTATTACACTCAAAATTGACAATTATTCATATATTAAATGCCAAAATTCCAACAAATAATATACGCTTTCTTTCTTATAACAAGAAGAGCAAGTTATAGAACAAAGAAACTACCACCGGAAGGAGCCGGCCGATGGCCAATTATTGGCCACCTTCATCTTCTATCTCTTTCAAAAGGACCCTACATAACTCTGGGAGATATATATCCTAATTTTTATAGGGGCCAACATCCCAAGGCTCCTAACTCCCTGGATACTGATATTATCAACAAAGCTACATGCCTGGTATATAATCTATGCTTTTGATTTTATATGTTATATGGTTGTGTTCAGCAATACTTTTTTTCAAAATAACTTTTAGCTTTTAAAGTTCTGTAACGAACTAAACAGTTAATTCTACAGACCATGCTCTGTATATATTTAAGTTTCTGATTTATATTAATTTGACAGGCGCTAATTTTAGCAGCATCATATATTGTTAGAGCAATGTTGACTTCGACATTATCTTTACTACTGAACCGTCCAAATGTCTTAAAAAAAGTTCAAGAAGAATTACAAATTCATATTGTTCAAGAAAGACTTCAGGAGTCAAACATCAAGAACTTGGCTTGTCTTCAAGCTATCATAAAGAAATCATTCAGGTTATATCCTCCGGGACCATTATCAGTACCGTTAGAATCTATTAAAGATTGTACTGTAGGTGGGTACCATATTCCGGCAGGTACACGTTTTCTTTTTAATATGTCAAAAATTCACAAGATTCATAGGTGTGGGAGAATCCTTTTTAGAGTTTCAACTAGAAAGATTTCTTATGACTCATAAGAATGTTGCTGTTAGAGGCAAAAATTATGAGCTGATACCATTCGGAGCTTGAAAAAGAAAGTGTCCTGGAGCTTCATCTGCACTTCAGGTTTTGAACCTGACGCTTGGTTCCCTGATACATTCGTTTGAAATTGAAACTTTTATCTAGAGAGCCAGTTGATATGACTCAAGGCAGTGGAATAATCACCCTCAAAGCCACTCCTATTCACTCCACGTCTTCTTCCGCACTTGTATAAAAATATTTGTAATGTTACTTTGATAATAAATGACACTTGCTTTGCTTCCAATTGTTGCAAAAGTATGCGTGTACATCGCTCAACTTTAGACGCATTACGTTTTTTCTAATAGTGAGGAGCGAAATCTCAAATTACTTAGACTACACGCTATGATCATACATAGCAGGTCATAAATTTTAAAATTTTATAGCAAATCGTATTCATCACAATGGAACATGAACTCTCCCTCTCTGTGTTCAATTTACATACAGAAAAATGGAGCAAACACTAATTTTTAAGGAGAATAGATTTTATCACATACTTTTTTTATATTACCTGAAAGAATCCCACATCGGGTAGAAGTAGGGAGATAAATGAATTTATAAAGCTGGGTAAACCTCACCTGTCAACTCGGGTTTTCAGGTGAGCTAGGCCCAGATTCTAAACATGGTATCAGAGCCTTCCCTCTCCACCGATGTTGGGATGATGGTCCGAAATGGACGATGATGGCCAGAAATGGGCGGCCCGTAGTGGGCATCTGCACCCGTAATGGGTGACTTCCTGCAGAGAAACTGCCGATGTCACGATCCAGATGAATCTGGGCGTGAGGGGGGTATGAAAGAATCCCACATCGGATAGGAGTAGGGGGATAAATGAGTTTATAAAGCTGGATAAACCTCACCTGTCAACTCGGGTTTTCAGGTGATTTAGGCCCAGATTCTTAACAGACACCAAGAATGTGGTATATCTCCAAGCTATTATGAAAGAGTTTATATCCTCCAAGAACATTATTAGTACCACGAGAATCTATCAAAGATTGCACTGTAGGAGGTTACCATATTGCAGCAGGTACACGTCTTCATTTCAATCTTTCAAAAATTCATAGAGATCCGCAGGCGTGGGAGAATCCTTTGGAGTTTCAACTGGAAAGATTTCTGACAACCCATAAGAATTTTGATATTAGAGGCAAAAATTATAAGCTGATACCATTTGGGACTGGAAGAAAAATGTGTCCCGAGGCCTTATTTTCTATTCAAATATTGAACCTGATACTTGCTTCTTTGCTACATGCATTTGAAATTGAAATTGTATCAGGGGAACTTGTTGATATGACTAAAGGCACCGGAATTGTCAACCTCAAAGTCACTCCTCTTTCAGTGCTTCTTACTCCCCGCCTTCATGCACATTTGTACTAGAAATTATATACTTATGTAGTAATAACAACAACAATAATAAGGGAAATACTTGGTGTTAGGGGCCCCTTATATATATATTTTATATTTTTCAAAATTAATTGTTGGTTTGTATGTATTGGGTGCCGAGATAAAAAACATAGTCGCAATTTATAGAATTTGACCATGTGTTATAAATTTAACATAAAATAATTTATAGAGTTAGATTTGCAATCATATGTAATTCATAATTTACAGCGAAAGTTTATAAATTAAAACTCACTACTTTTGATCTCAGAACTTAGTACAGACAATCAAATAGATAATTAAAAAAAAGACCAGAACCACCTAGATTCATGATAGACCCTGTACTACCTATCATCATTCTAATAATAATAATAGAGTAATTTGTTTGGATTGATAAAATTTAAATCAATTAACTAGCAAAGTCCATTAAATGTAAAATGTGTTATGCAAACATGCATAATCAATAGTTGCTAATTTTGAATTTTGATTACACTATTTTGAGTTGTCAATTACTATTGATTCTTTAAGTGTTTTAATATGCAAAAACTAAGCAAAATGTTAAAGAATCAAGTCTGTAGAAAAAAAATGCTAGAAAGATGTGAAATATTGAAGCATAAAATGGAAGAAACAAAAACTCTTATCCTTCTGTGAAAAATCCACGACATGTGAAAAGAGTGGAAGAAAGTAACAGAAATTTTCACAACCTCTTATAGAAAAATGAACAATCTGTGGAAAGAGTAGAAGAAAGCAACAAAAAATTTCATAGCCTATGTTAAAAAATTCATGACATGTGGAAAGAATGGAAAGGAAATAACAAAAATTCTCACGAGCCCCTTATAAAATAATGGGAAGAAAAGAAAGTATAAAAATTCTCACAACTCTAGTGAAAAATCTCATAACCCATGGAAACATCGCTATGAAGACTACAAGCAGAATGAAATGCAAGATCATATGGTGCGAGTGCAAGAAATCATAAAATTAAAAGCACAATAGTTAAATTATTTTCAATCATCAATACAAAAATAATATCAAATTTATTACATATAATTAATTAATATATATATATATAAACACAAAGCTCCCTTAAATCATGAAAATCAGAGAATTTAAAATAAATGTTTTAGGAATTTCTTTTAATATATATTAGTAAACAATCTAAAAGAAATTCATCTTTAATCTTATTAGAAATTTTATTTTTAATTATGATCATAGATAGAATGATCGCTATATGGTAATGCAATATAAAAATCTACAAATTTGCAATCTTTTAATTTCTTTAATTTTCTAATTTATGTAATAAAAATTAATGGAGTAACTACTAGTTTTTTAACTTCTTTTTCTTTTATTTTTATTTTGACAGAAACAAATATTTTGGAGGGAATTCGAGTAAATCAAGAGTTGGAATTCTTCTAAGGCTGCATTCGGCAATCGCTTTTAGAATAATGCTAAAAGTTATTTTTTGTAGTATTCGGTAAGGTAGCTTGTGCGATAACTTTTAGTATTTTATCAAATTTTAACCCCATAGCTTTTAGCGTTTAGCTTAAATTTTCATAAACATCTGTTACAAACAACTAACAACTATTCAAACAATTAAATGCTATTTAAACAGTTGAATCAGCCGAATGCACCCTAAATAGGGGCGTAGCCATGTAGTGGCCAAAGGGGCATTGGACTTCATGAAGTTTAGGGAGAAAAATGAGAATTTTAGAAGTAGCCGGAAATTAGGAATGAGGTAGTAGCAGCGGTGGCTGGAACGGAAGAAGAAGAAAGAAAGAAAGGAAGGAAGAAGAAGATCAAAACGGTGTGTTTCATTATAAATCAAAACGCACAGTTTTATTAATTGATTTTTTTTTTATTTTGACAAATCAAAACGATGCCATTTTGAGTTTTTTTTTTAAATGGAACAGAAATGAAAAAGCATAGCATAGCTACACATGCCCTCTTCTTCACCTCTCTTCTTCTTTCTTTCTTCCCATTCCCTTCTTCCTTCTGTTACTGGATATTCTATTGCCCTATTGTCACCTCTGCCCGCTGTCGCTGCTGCTGTTGTCGCCGCTGCCACTTTGATTTCCGGCGAGTTAAGAGGTAAGGTTTATTGATATTAGTTAGATTTGATGTTAGTTAGGATTTTATCAAATTTATGATAATTTTTTATCTCAAATGCTTGAGTTTGAGCGGTGATAATTTCTGATCTCAAATTTATTTATTTTTGTTGTTGGAATTACTAAATAATAGTCTCAATTTTGCAATTTAATTAACTCACATTTAAAGATATTTCAACATACCAAATTGAAGTTGATTAATGGGTATACATTATAATTCTACTCTATTCTTTCCTTTGAGCAAGACAGTGTAAAGATTCAAAATTTTTTTTTTTGAAAGAAATTATTGAAACATAGATTATTGGGTGATTGGGTATACATTATAATTTCCTCATATTGAAGAAAGTAAAATCTCTTAATCAATGTTCTATTTTGGTTGAATTTTTCAATGCATAAGTAGTAAATTTTGAATTAGAGGCTATTAACAAAGTTGGTAATACAGCTGTAGGATTAGGTTTAGAACAAATTTAAATTAGCAAGAAGTTGCTTTGTCTTACTTAATCAAGTAAACTACTCTCCTTAAGAAAATCAATTGATTAGCATGTTGAATATAATCTGTCTTCTGTTTAAAAAAAAGAATATAAGTTTAGTGAGGTCAATCATATAAAAATACCCCCAACTTTCACCGAGTTTTTAATAATACCTAAAATTTAACTTTGTTTCAGTCTCAATAATATACTCAAAATTTGAATTTTGGACCTTTTGTAACACCCCTTACCCCGACCATTTGCAGCCGAACTAAGAAGTGTCACATAATTCATATCCTGTCTACTTAAATTACAATAATGAGGGTATTTTTTTTCCTATCTATTTTAGCTTTGCATGTGCTGACTTCATCTTCACAGTATATGCCAGTCTAAGTTCTTCGGGCCCATTTGCTATTTTTCAGTTCCTGTTTCTTTCGCATTTTTCGGAGACCTACAAATTCAGGATTAACCAAACTTGCTGAGCTATTACGCTCAGTGGATACTTTACCTAATATAAAGCATAAATAATTTAAATGCACATGCATAATTTTTTAAACAATATTAAGCAATATTTAAATATCATAAATCACTTTAATAAAATAAATTGCTTAATCAAAATCTTACTTGTTTAGCTCTACTAGGCATTTAAGTGAACACAGAGATAAAGTCTCTATCTGTATTTTCAGTATGGTAGAGATTTGTTCTTACCAATACTGAACTCTATCATTTCAATTTAATCGGCCGTATTCAAAATTCAATCAACATCAAAATTTGATCGGTGTTACGACTGACTCAGTCCGTATCACCTTTAGATCTCTTTCTCTATTCAATCTGTTCAAAATTTC